>CM031917.1:59208736-59385618 GCA_018703695.1 Prunus fruticosa | reverse complement strand
AAAGACCTTTCCAAGTCTTGAACTTTGAAGACTTGGATTTTATTGTGGAAAAGAGAATAGGCACATAATAAAATCATGAGACTTGGATTTTATAACATATCATTATGCTCTCTAGGAGATCATTATGAAATCTTTGACTTGTTATAAAGTATGCTCTCCAGCTTATTGCCTTCTCTTGTATGTTCAGCTTCTTTCATCACTAGGTGATTTGACAGACCTCATCGTTCTCTATCTCTATAATATTATTGTTCCCCTCTTTCCGCCGAGGTGACCGACGAAATGAACTTTTGGCTCTTTTTCTCTTGTATTTCGTAGACGTGCCACTACCAAGCTACTGGTTAGCTTGAATGGAAAAAGTTGGATTGTTGTGTTTGCACTTCTGACTTCTAACCAGTTGATTGATCGGCCAAACAAGGAACCTCCTATTGGCCTAGGTTTTTTCACTTCTTCGGGATCAATGATGGTTAGGTCTTGTTAACGGGTGAATTTGTACCTAATGGATTAAGACATAATCACACACATAACACAAGTGTTTGAGTGGTTCACCCATAATAGGGCTACATTCATTATAGTTTATAGCTTTGTATTTGTATTTGAATATGGAGATTACATTGTACATGAGAGAGATATGGCAAGAGAGGCTTGAGAGCTATAGTATAAGAGAAATAGAAAGCTTGTGAGAGCTTTGGACAGCTCTTGGAGAAGTGAAGAAGTAGCAGTTGATGGTCCCCTTGCTCGGAGGTGGTGAGCTCTCTTTTATAGTCCAAGTTGGAGTAGACAAGGTTGATTGATGGCAACCTTTTCATGGCTAGCTACTCCTTGTTTGGTGGGATGTGACCTTGACAAAAAGGGTTATCCCTTAATTGGTGGGATTTGCTTAAGGGGTGAGGTGAGGTCAACAGAAGCCTCCAAGTTCACAATCGAGAAGAGCTTCTTGGCTGGGGACTTTAAAGTAAAACCAGTATTTGGCCAAGCCGAGCACATATCTGCTGGAGGTGGTGAGGTCAAGCCGATCACATGTGTGGAGATAATAAGGCCGGGCCGAGCCGAGCCGAGCCTTAATTGATGGGGTTTGCTTAAGGGGGAAGGTGAGGTCAACATGGTGCCAACAGGTCTCGTAGGGGTATTTTAAATATTTTTTTTTGGGATTTAATGATAAAGACACAAATTAAATTAAGAAGGGATTACAAGAAAGTAAATGTAAAAATAAAATCGAAGCAACAATAAACATAACTTTAAGTAAGAATGAAACAAGAACGATGTGAACTTTAAGCAAGAAATTAAACTTACAATAACGAAAGCGAAGAACTGGTCTAGTCTACTTGATTGGAGAATAAAAACCTAGTCTAGGGATAGAAAAGTGAAAGACAAAAAAATAGGTTTTTGTGTCTAATGTCGGAGTTCCCTTTGAGTCGATTAAGGTATAAGCCAATGTGGTGACCATAAGCGATCAAAGAAGAGCTATATAAATGTATGCCCAGAAAAGGTTTACGTTGATGACCTATATTTTATGTTTGGTAAGTAGTGGTGCCGAAAAAAGGGATGAACAAAACAAACTGATAATGCACGTATTCACTTCTTCTCAATTTAAAGAATTAGGGAAAGGTTAACACTCTCTGAGAAAACCTTAAGGAAAAAAGTCATAGCCTTCATCCCTTTTGGGGGTTGGCGTCCTCCTTTCCTACCTCATCCCTTCTTTTCTCATTCCCTCCCTTTTCCCTCAAGATTGTTAGTTTATTTTGTGATGTGGAAACAATCGCTGTAAAAAGAATATTGAAGCCATGATGTAGTGACCATATTTTGGCCCACAGCTCCCTTCAACATAGTTTGGAACTCAAAAAATGGGAAGATGTCTAGTTGTTTTAATAGACTCAACTAATTGGGAAGTCTTCTCTCTTCTTGTGATGATAATACGTTGGCATAGATAATGTCAATCCACAATCTCGTCAAACAATGAAACAAGTCTCTCAACACAGGTTTTTATTACAAGTAGTCTCTTTAAAATTCTTTTTTTAGTCCTCAAATGTTCAAATCAATCAATATGGTCCTTTGTATTTTAGTCTACACATCAATTTGGTCTTTATTGTCGCATTCCAACAAAACTTTGTTAAATTTGGTCACATATCATCACGTGACCAACTTTAAAATATAGCTCAATTTAGTCCTAGAACTCAAATTTTTGCTCAACAAGTTATTTGCTTTCCATTTAGGGTTTCACATTTAGGTTCCGTCAAGGAGAGTAAACAAGCTTGTTGAGCATCATATTTAATTTTTTTCATTTGTTTTTCAGGGTTTCAATTCCTTCATCCACACATAAAGCCTCTCAACCCCGGCTATTGAAATTTGGCTACTTACCAAGCTAGAAAAAGTCATAGGGTTAAGGATCACATTGATTGATTTGAAAGTTTGAACACGCTCATTTTAAGGCCTCTCAAACTCTCAATAGCAGCCAAGTCAAGTGACAACATGTTGCTTAATTAAGTCTTCTTCATCTATTCATTATGAAATTTTACTAGTAAGGTTAAACTTGAATTTAAATGTATTTTTTTTAAAATATTTTGTAGGGTGAACTTGAATATTTACAGGGTTTAATTGAAACATCTATAAATATATGATAGAAATTGTGTTCTTGACTCATGGGTCGTAATACTAGGAAGGAGAAAACGGCATTCAAGTAACAACCTCATTTCACTAAAGTTCAGTGACAACATGCAAACTTTCCAATTTTAACAGATAAAGACTTTGACTGAAGATATGTATGCTTCTTTCCTATATTTCAATGTGTCAAAGTTCTAATATTTTCTTGTAGAGAAACTTTATTGAGACCCAACAATCCAAATAAGAAAAAATAAAAATGTACAAAGCTATAAAAAAAAAAACCACTAATAGAGCAACGACCTCAACCCCGGCTATTGAAATCGCTCCTGAATTTGTACCTAATTTGCATTTTAATCTATAATTATTTAATTTTGAAAATTAAGCCATGTTAACACTAGATCTATGCATAATATTACTCGAATATATCCACACACAAATAACGTACTTTTCTCTCTATTTTTGTTATAATTATTTTATTTTGTGTGTATATCTATGTTATTTTATTTTTCAGTTTTTTAATTATTTATAATGTCACATCCCGGATCGGGCTCCGCCGTAGCACGATATTGTCCGTTTTGAGCCCCCCATCTCTGGCCCTCACGGTTTTGTTTCTGGGAGCTCACTACCAACTTCTCAGTGGGTTACACATCTTGGGATTGCTCTGGCCCCCAACTCGCTTAACTTCGGAGTTCTTACGACTCGAAGCCAGTGAGCTCCCAAAAGGCCTCGTGCTAGATGGATGCGGGTGTGCACATATAAGGCACATCACCCCCCACTCCGTTGGTCGATGTGGGATCTTACAATCCACCCCCCTTAAGGGTCCGACGTCCTCATCGGCACACTCGCACCACACGGCAGAGGGCTCTGATACCAAATTGTCACATCCCGGATCGGCTCCGCCGTAGCACGATATTGTCCGCTTTGGGCCTCCCCTCTGGCCCCCACGGTTTTGTTTCTGGGAGCTCACTACCAACTTCCCAGTGGGTCACCCATCCTGTGATTGCCCGGCCCCCAACTCGCTTAACTTCGGAGTTCCTACGACTCCGAAGCCAGTGAGCTCCCAAAAGGCCTCGTGCTAGATGGATGCGGGTGTGCACGTATAAGGCACATCACCCCCCTCTCCGTTGGTCGATGTGGGATCTTACATATAAGATACAAATTGACCAATTTGCCCTCATAGTGCCCACATGGTATTTTTTAACTGTAAAATAGTTGGAATGTAAGGAAATTTAGCACTATAACTAGCGGTGGGCACGTTAAAACCACGGCCGAACCAATCCAAACCAATTTAAGATGGTTTGGTTCGGTTTGGTTCGGTCAGTTTGGGCCTAAGCCCAATTCTCTTTATTTTTGCATTTTTTCAACATTATTAGCCCAATTATAACCAACAAATTCATAACTTACTTCTTACATAAATCATCTTCTAGAGTAAAAACCGTCCTAAAGCTCAAAAGGTCATAAAACTTCATATTTCACTAACTAATATAGCTCAATTCAAATATTCATATATAGTTATTAACTAATTAGAGTATTACACATATACGGTCCGGTTTGATTTGGTTTTGACTAAGAAAAAGTCAAACGGTTTGAAAACCAAACCAGTAATTATGGTTTGGTTCGGCCGATTTCATCGGTTCGGCCGGATTGATGCCCACCCCTAACTATAACTATAAAGAACGAGAGACAAAGACTTTGACTCCAGCCATTATAAGAACAACCACTAAGACAAAGACTTTATTACAATTCTAACAATGGCAGAAAGCTCACTCAAGCATTCAGGTGGGTGGGACACATCTAAACCCCTATGTCATGCATATGGTTATCTCTCACCTTCGTCAATTTCATTTCATTATTTCATCCAGAAAATACAAAATTGGCATGTAAATTTAGAGAATGAAAGACTGAGACCTTTACTCAAAAGAAAACTGAATGGCGTGGATGAAATTGCATTGACGAGTTATTCCTCTTCAGATTTGTTGGGGACAACTGGAGTGGATTAATTTTTCCACTAAAGCAAAGCAAGAAGCATGTTTTGTTTGAATTGTTCTAGTCATGACAGGACTATAACATTTCAGGGTTAATCATGCTTTGAGAAAATGCAAAAGTTGTTTTTTTTCAACTTTAAAGAAAAGGGACAAAGACTTTCAGTGTGAAAACCCCAAACCGTTGTTACTTAAAAAAAAATTTCATTGTGAGAGGGAAAGAAAAAATGAAACAATAATTTCATTATCCAATGCCATGGTGACATTCAGGTGTGAATTTGAGGTCCAAGAAGACCACGGTTCTCACACAACTTAATCAAGAGCACAAGGAACACGTTCTCAAAGACTTTTCAATCCTCAACTGAACCCCAAAGACTAACCCACACTATATATAAGTAGTAAGGCACGGCCCATACAATATATGTATACCACACAAACAATAACCATGACATCTTTAACTTCAGCTAAACTATGCTTCCTCCCTTATTGCCTTGTCATCTTCTTGTATGTTTCATCACCAAATTGGGTTGTTTTTCCTTCTGCTACTTTTACTTCTCATACTGAAGCAAAGGCTCTTCTCAAATGGAAAGCCAGCTTATTTCCAAATCAAGCCCTCAATAACCTCACTTGGTACGACCCTCCCACTCATAATATTAATGCCACCAATTTTTCCACCAGCAATCCAAAACCAAGAACAAGCCCATGCACTTGGACTGGTGTTTCATGCAACTCAGTTGGAAGTGTCAGCAAGCTAAACCTTTCCACTTGTGGTATTCAAGGTACACTACATGAGTTTTCATTCTTGTCCTTCTCTAATCTTGAATATCTTAACCTCAGCTTGAACAAACTCTTTGATGCCATCCCACCTCAAATCAGCTACCTCTCCAAACTCCACCTTCTCGATCTATCCCAAAATCAGTTCTCTGGGAAAATCCCACCAGAAATCGGTCTCCTAAGAAATCTTAAGTTTCTTCGTCTCTCTAGGAATAACTTGTTGGGGGAAATTCCTAAAGAGATAGGCAACCTGAAATCTCTTGTATATCTAAGGTTGTCTTACAACAATTTAAGTGGTCTCATCCCTCCAAATATTGGTAACTTAATAAACCTAAACAATTTGTACTTGGGTAAGAATCAACTTTCTGGTTTGATTCCCAAGGAGATAGGCAACTTGAAATCTCTTGTAGATCTAAAGTTGTTCAAAAACAATTTAAGTGGTCTAATCCCTCCAAATATTGGTAACTTAATAAACCTAAACACTTTGTACTTGTATGACAATCAACTTTCTGGTTTGATTCCCAAGGAGATATGGAACTTGAAATCTCTTGTAGATCTAGAGTTGTTACGAAACAATTTAAGTGGTCTTATCCCTCCAAATATTGGTAACTTAATAAACCTAAACACTTTGTACTTGCAGTCCAATCAACTTTCTGGTTTGATTCCCAAGGAGATAGGGAACTTGAAATCTCTTGTAGATCTAGATCTGTCCGAAAACAATTTAAGTGGTCTAATCCCTCCAAATATTAGTAACTTAATAAACCTAACAAATTTGTACTTGGATTCCAATCAACTTTCTGGTTTGATTCCCAAGGAGATAGGGAACTTGAAATCTCTTGTAGATCTATGGTTGTCCTACAACAATTTAAGTGGTCTCATCCCTCCAAATATTGGTAACTTAATAAAGCTAAACAGTTTGTACTTGCATTCCAATCAACTTTCTGGTTTGATTCCCAAGGAGATAGGGAACTTGCAATCTCTTCAAGATCTAAGGTTGCGCTACAACAATTTAAGTGGTCTCATCCCACCTGAGATTAGAAACGCAACCCAAATTCATGTGCTGGACCTTTCTTTAAATCATTTAGTTGGGTTGATCCCAAAAGAATTCGGGAAGTTGTCTTTGTTGGTGAAGTTGATGTTGAATGGAAATCAACTTTTGGGTCGTATACCGTTAGAATTCGAATCATTGAATGATCTTGAATATCTTGACTTGTCAACAAATAAATTCAGTGACTCAATTCCGAGCATTCTAGGTGACTTGCTCAAATTATACCATCTGAATTTGAGCAACAACAAGTTATCTCAAGCAATTCCATTTAAGTTGGAGAAGTTAGTTCAATTGAATGACTTGGATTTAAGTCATAACTCACTTGAAGGTAGGATACCATCAGAAATGGGCAGTATGCAAAGTTTGGTGACACTTGATCTTTCCCATAACAATCTTTCGGGTTCCATACCATCAAGTTTCGAACAGATACACGGCTTGTCGTACGTTGACATATCCTACAATCACTTGGAAGGTCCCCTTCCCAACATCAGTGCATTTCGAGAAGCTCTGACAAAAAGATTGAAAGGGAACAAAGGATTGTGTGGAAAAGTTGGAGCTCTGCTGCCACCCTGCAATGCACATGGCTCAAAAAACCACCACAAGGTCATATTCTCTCTTCTAGCAGTATTTGTCCTTGTATTTACTCTCTTTACAATTGTCTTTGTAATAGTGCAAAGAAAGAAGAAGCATCAAGATACTAAACAAAACCACATGCATGGAGAAATTTCCTTTTCGGTTTTAAATTTTGATGGAAAATCAATGTATGAGGAAATCATAAGGGCAACAGAAGATTTTGATTCCACATATTGCATTGGGAAGGGAGGACATGGAAGTGTCTATAGAGTGAATTTGTCATCTGAAGACGTAGTGGCTGTTAAGAAACTACATCCGCTATGGGATGGCGAGATAGAATTTCAGAAGGAATTCTTGAATGAAGTAAGGGCACTCACAGAGATAAGACATCGGAATATTGTGAAGCTCTATGGTTTCTGCGCACATAAACGACACTCGTTTTTGGTGTATGAGTATCTTAAAAGAGGTAGCTTGGCCGCAATGTTGAGCAAAGATGAAGAAGCTAAAGAGTTGGGGTGGAGTAAAAGGGTGAATATTGTTAAAGGCTTAGCTCATGCCTTGTCTTACATGCACCACGATTGCTTGCCACCGATTGTACATCGTGACATCTCAAGCAAAAACATTTTGTTGGATTCTGAATATGAGGCCTATGTTTCAGACTTTGGCACTGCTAAGTATTTAAATCCAGACTCAACTAATTGGACTGCCGCTGCAGGCACATATGGCTACATGGCACCAGGTAATATTATGATTCCCTGTTCTCTGTATTTAGCACTTTTTAAGCTTTTGCTTTTAGACCAATGCTTCATTTTCACTTCTGTGATTTAGAATATATAACTATTAGATATTTTTTATGTGAATGATGATGGAAACTTTTCTTATTTAATTATTTTTCTTCTTCAACATCCAGCTTTTAATTCTTTTTCTTCTTCACCGTCCAGCTTCTATTAAGCTATCTGTTTTAGTTCTGAAAAAGAACCAAATTTCCTCGAATTTGTATGTTGTGTGTTTCAATGAATTATTAATTTGATTGGGAAATTGTGACTTCCTCACTGTCCTTTTCCTGAGAAGCAATGTTTTGAACACTTCAATGCGAGTCTCTTATTATACGTGTGTACAATTGATGCATGATACAATTTCTTCTATGTGCTTTTCTGAGCAGAGCTTGCATATACAATGGAAGTGAACGAGAAGTGTGATGTTTATAGCTTTGGAGTTGTCACACTGGAAATAATTATGGGAAGCCATCCAGGAGATGTTTTCTCATCTTTATCATCTGGGGCATCATCATCGTCCTCATCTGCATCACCTGCCCCTGAAATGCCAATTTCGGAAGTTCTGGACCAACGCATCTCCCCACCCACAAAACAAGAAGCAGGGGAGGTGGTCTCTTTGGTGAAGATCGCATTTGCATCCTTGAATCCCAGTTCGCAGTGTCGTCCAACAATGAAGAAAGTTTCTCAGCTCCTGTCATCAACTCAAAGGCTGCATTTGTCAAAACCATTACATATGACAACTTGTGGTGAATTGCTTGCTCTTGATGGTTTCACTGCCTGATCAGGACATGCGCAGCTTTTCACTGGAGTCTGCCTTATTCTAATTCTTCTTAGATGTTTGGATTATTGTAATCTATTTCATGCCCACTTCTGTCTTTTGGGTTATTAGTATTTAGAAATATGTTTCGTAATGTATGTATGTATCAATCTGCACCTAAAAGATTATGAATATTTTTCGTGCTATTAGCTAACCCTGTCAAGCATTCCGTTAAAACTTCACTCGCAGTGCTCTTTTTTAATGCACGAAATGGTGATTCCTCAACAACAACAACAAAAAAAAAAAATAGTGAACGTACACTCAAAATACAACAAAATCATAAATTAGAGGACAGATAAAGTGATGATTCAACATTTTCTTTGGAGGCACGCATTGAGACACGACACAAAATTCAAGTGGCATCAGTTTGAGTTTCTTTTCTTCTTTTTTTAAATACTTTTAAACTTGATTCAAGTTTAGTTTGTTTTAAAAACTTCTTTTAAACTTGATTATGTAAAATGAATGACGTATTTCCTTTTTCTTTCTTTCTTTTTTTCTTGATAGTCCAAAATCAAAATGACATGGAAAATGAAATTTGGCATTTGTTTTAGTCTCTGGAACCTGGACTCAACTAATTGGGAAGTCTTCTCTCTTGCTGTGACGATAATACGTTGGCATAAATAATGTCAATCCACAATCTCGTCAAACAATAAATCAAGACAAGGGTTTTTATTACAGGTAGTCTCTTTAAAAATTTTATTTTAGTCCTCAAACTATTAAATCAATCAATATGATCTTTTATATTTTGGTCTTTATTGTCGCATTCCAACAAAACTTTGTTAAAATTGGTCACATATCATCACCTCACCAACTTTAAAGGATATTTCATCAAAATAAAGCTCAATTTAGTCCTAAAACTCAAATTTTTGCTCAACAAAATCATCTACTTTCCATATAGGATTTCAAATTCAGGTTTCATCAAGGAGAGTACACAGCCTTGTTGAGCAAAATATGTAATTTTTTACTCTGTTTTTCTGGGTTTCAATTCCTTCATCCAAACAAAGTGTTAAGGATCACATTGATTGATTTGAAAGACCATTCATGTTTGATTTTATTGCAATTTAAGGATATGTAAAAAATTCCTTCCAATTTCTTGACGGAATAAACACGTGTCTCTTACTGAGAGGGTATTTTGGATGGAAATTTGGATGTGTCCTTGAATTGCGATAGAATCAAACTACATGGGTTAAATTGACAAAATTAAAACTACAGAGATCAAAGTGGAAAAACTTGCAAACTACACGGACCAAAAGTGATATTTCCTCTTTTTAAAAAGAATGAATTATGATTTAAGTAGTCCGACTACCATTACGGTTGAGAAGGTACGGTACTTTGGCAGTTCGACGACCATTACACTCGTTTAGTGTAGAATACTCACCTAATCCTCTGGGACATAGTCCGTGTTTTTGGAGAGTCCCCTTTTTTGGGGTACTTGTTTATCACCTTTGTGTGAAAAAAGAAAAGGAAAGAATGAATTTGCTTCATTTTTTATAGTCTTACAAATCTCATTTAGACGGGTATGACTCATAAAAATTTTCTTGATCCAATTCAGTCCAAATCAAACCAGCAAACTGACGCATCCTATAAGAAACAATAAGAATACATTTCCAAAAATAAAAGAAGAAAAAACATAGAATATTGAATGATCTTTTCAGTCGTGCGCGTGAGCCCCAAGGTGAAGATAAAGTCAATTAATCCGACGCGCACAGTCGTTTTCAGAGAGCAGTAGCCCTACTAGCCCGAAGGAAACCCAAAGTGAAGTGACAGCCACTGCCAGGTCTCTTTGGTCAAGATCATCCATTCACATAACTCAACAACAGTTCAATGTGGGACACATTTCAACCCCTTCTGTCAAGTATACAACAAACCTTCTTTGCTGATCCACCAACAACATCCATTAAGCTCTCACTTCCATCAATTTCATTTCATTAAAAAGATAAGAGACAGAGACTTTGACTGAAGATATGGAGATAATTGTGTGTTTGTTTCCTATATTTCAGTGTGCGGGAGTTTTAATATTTTATACCTAGACAATTTTATTGGAACCTAACAATTTTCGTTTCAATATTTTAATTTCTTTGTATTGCCAAAAATGGCAAGCTCACGCAATAATTATGAGGTTAGGAAATTTTGGAAAACAAGTTTACGAAAGCAAAGCATAAATTTCACATTCCTATTCCTATTCCAATGTATGGTAAATCAAAACAATAAACGACAATTTTGCGTTTAGTTTTTCTAACACACAAATAGTGCCAAGCATTCAGGTGGGACACATGTAGCAGAAAATGCAAACTTAATACAGAAAATGCATTAATTGACATTGTAACTTTAAAGAATGAGAGACATAGACTTTGACTCAAGTGTATGGAAGACTCCAACCATTGTAAAATTGGAGTAATTTTTTGGTGTTACGGATACACGGCGTAACTGGTGTACCATCCAATAGACATAGTACACATGTTGCGACTTAAAAATATTAAAAATATGTTGTAATAACTGCAACTTCATCAAAGATTCTGTTGAAAATTGACTCACAATGTTTTGTTTTGGGTTGAAATGTTTACAAAGAAAAAAATAAAAAAGTGGTAGTGTAGAGCATCCCATTGGTGCAACTATTCCTTTAAAGTCTCAAAGATTCCCACAGGGCTTTAAAAGGAGGCTAATGCAGTGGATAGAACCTCAGTTTAGAGGCTCCAATTGGGCCTTAGGTGCCTCTCCAAAAAGCACTGAAAAATAGTTTCATAACATAAGCACTACGAGAAAACCTCTTTATTAGTTGTTGAAAGAGTTACAGCGTTTAAATCCGCTATCCTCCCAAATCCAATCCTTAGCGTCATGAATCATATATTCATAGTAACTAATTATGCCTCCACACTCTTAAATAAATCTGAGTAAATATTCAACAATTTTTTTTTTTGCCAAAGTTAGGAAGGGGAGGGGGGTTTTCTCAAACACACAGCTAAGAGGTCATGAGAGTTTGAATATGAAACCATCTAATTTGCAAGCAAGATCATTTTCCACTCGCTAGATCCATTGGCCCCAACCTTAATTCAATTAATTAAAACTCAAATATACATATACAAATAGAATACTCCAGAGAAATTTAAAGTCTTATTCTCGTTTCTGAAATATGTAGGGTTTATTTGGAAAAAATTGAGATTGAGGAGGAATGCCCCAAAAAAAAAAAAAAAAACACAACGCCGCCTGCATGATCAGGTTTTCCCTCAATAAGCAGGACATAATAGGACCCAAGCAGAATACATTTCCAAAAATAAAAGAAGAAAAAACACAGAATATTGAATGATCTTTTTGTTGTGAATTAATGACTAACTCACTGCCCTTAAAGATCTTGTTGTTGATGGACTTTGGACAAAGAACTCAATGATGGATGAGACTTACACACACACACAGAAATTAACCAAGCACAAATGACACAAGTGTTTATAGAGGTTCAGCAATTTGCCTACATCCTCTTTGGTGATCACCTTGAGAAATTTCACTAATGAAGATAGGTTACAACTTTGGTTTACAAAAGGAAACCCCCTTAGAACACTACCCTTACAATCAGTTTCTCTCACACCCTTGCTCAACACCTTGATACACTTAGAGAACTCTCTTGCTCTCCCCTTGGCTTTCTTGACAAAACTGAAAACTCCAACTCTCACATCTATTTCCAGCTTCTGCCACTTACTATTATTCAACTTGTTCTTCTCCTCTTGTGTTATTTTACTTCACCCCATTACCTACACAAGCCAATGGACAAGAGATAAGACATAATCTTTGTCCTCCACGTTCCTCCTTTAGTCACCACTTAGACTAAATGTCAGATCAAGTAGGTAAATAGAATCCCACTCAGCCACCTCCATTAAACCAGAAAATGGAGAGAAGATTATTCAAAATAAGATAACCAATTAGCCATGAGTGCTCTCCCAACTATCCAGCAGGTAGTCAACCCTCTTTCAACTCAGAAGTGACCCATTAAGCTCCTGCAATCTTGTGGAAAGCGATAGCCATCGAAAACACAGTTGAAAACACGTAAGAAAACGTCACAGGCATGAGTGGGACGACCGTCGCCAGAAGTTTTCCCTCCAGGACTTTGAATCTGCTTCAAAACGACCGGTCGCAAATGTCACGCGACCGGTCTCTCTTGCTTCATGCGACCGGTCGCAAAGAGTTGGCGACCGGTCGCTCGTTGGTTTTGCTCCATACTTTGAAATCTTTTTAAAACGACCGGTCGCAAATGTCCTGCGACCGGTCTCTTTAGGCAGATTCAAAAACTTCCTTCCAGCGCCAAAACAACCTTGTATCTTTAGGTGAGCCATTTTTTCCAACAATCTCCACCATGGCGAGCCTAATACTCCTTGTGGACATCATTGCCTTCCAGGACATCTGTAATGCCTTGAGAATTGTCCTGATAACTCTCAAGAACTCCACCTCAATCTTTAGCATGTAACGAGATTGAGCAAGCTCAAACAATGCTTGAACTTTGCTGTTGTGACTGGCTTTGTTAGACAATCTGAAGCGTTCTCCTTTGTATGAACCTTCATTATCGTGATGTCTCCATCATCCACCCAATCCCTTATCCGGTGGTATCTCACATCAATGTGTTTGGACCTCCCATGGAACACTTGATTCTTCACCAAGCATATAGCACTTTGACTGTCACTTTGAATCACCACCAAGTCTTGAGTTATCCCAAATTCCTTTGCCAATCTCTTCAGCCATACCGCTTCTTTTGAAGCTTCCGTTAAAGCCATATACTCCGCTTCTGTAGTAGACAAGGCACTAGCCGATTGTAACACTACTCTCCAACTAATCGGTCCTCCACCACAAGTGAAGACATATCCTGTGGTGGATCTCCTCTTGTCTAGATCTCCAGCATAATCAGAATCTACATACCCTGACACACATGCCTTTCCTTGTTGTCTTTCAAACAATATCTCAAGCCTTTTGGTGCCCTTTAAGTACCTGAGAATCCATTTTGCTGCTGTCCAATGTTGCCTTCCAGGATTCGCCATATACCTTGACACAACACTTACGGCTTGGGCTAAGTCGGGGCGTGTGCACACCATTGCATACATGAGACACCCTACCAAGCTTGCATATGGAACTATACTCATTTCCTCCTTCTCCACATCTGTAGAAGGACATTCCTTAGCACTTAACTTAAAATGCTCCGCCAAAGGAGTAGACACCGGCTTGCAATCCATCATATTGAACTTTTCAAGTACCTTGGAAATGTACTTGCTTTGTGACAGCCACAACTTGCCTTCATTTCTGTCTCTCCTTATCTCCATTCCTAGGATCTTTTGTGCAGCACCAAGATCCTTCATGTCAAACTCCCTTCCAAGCAATGTCTTCAAATTCTAGATTTTTGACATATCTTTACATGCAATTAGCATGTCATCAACATAAAGAAGCAAAAGGATGATATTACCATCCTTGAATGCATGAGTGTATACACAGCAATCAGATTCACATCTTCTATACCCAATCTTCATCATGTAAGAATCAAAGCATTTATTCCACTGTCTTGGAGATTGCTTCAGCCCATATAAAGACTTCTTCAACCTACAAACCAGATTTTCCTTCCCTGCTTCAATGAACCCTTGAGGTTGGCTCATGTAGATGTCTTCCTCCAATTCCCCATGAAGGAAAGCAGTCTTCACATCCATTTGCTCCACCTCCATGTCCTCTTATGCTACTATGGAGAGTAGTAGTCGTATAGAAGTATGTTTCACCACCGGAGAGAAGATTTCATCATAATCAATTCCCTCCTTTTGCAAGAATCCTTTTGCCACCAACCGAGCTTTGAATAAGGTGGCACTATTCTCATGCATTTCTTCTTTCTTCCTAAACACCCATTTGCAACCAATAACCTTGCGACCTTTGGGTTTAGGAACTAACTCCCAAACTGAGTTTTGGTGTAGAGATTCCATCTCTTGCATCATAGCTTCCATCCAACTTTCCCGTTCCTTGTTCTCAACAGCCTCTTGGAACGTGGTTGGTTCTTCTTCACTAGCATTTAGGGCATAGTGAACTGCATCCATCTCCCATCCAAACCTTTGAGGTGGTTTGATGGTTCTCTTGGGCCTGGACTGAGCTATAGATGATGGCTCCACCTGTTCTTGAGCATCTTCTTCTTCTTGAGTGTGTTGTTGATGCTGCCCAGCTTCTTCCTCTTCAATGTCAGACTCCACCTCCTCCTGAACGTCTTCAGTTGGCTGTTTCCGTGAAGTCTTTCTTGACACCTTCTTGAGTGGAACTTCAATGGTTGTTTCTTTCTCAACAACATCCTCCTTTGCCTCTGAATTCTTGACTTTGTTCATAGGTATGGTCTTCTCATCAAACACAACATTTCTGCTGAGTATCTTCTTGTGGTTCACAGGATCCCATATGCACTGTATCCAAGATTGGAATAATCAATTGACTTATTAGACCATACCTCCTCTGTACATTTGAACTCAAGATTTCTTGAAGGCGATCAGTTAACCAAATAGGCAGCGTGGTTAACTGTTTCTGCCCAAAAGATTCGGGCAACCCTGCATGAATTCTCATACATCTCTCACGCTCCATGAGAGTTCGGTTCATCCTCTCCGCAGCTCCATTTTGTTGGGGTGTCTTCTTCACGGTAAAGTGCCTTTTAATGCCTTCACTTTTGCAAAACTCAAGGAACTTGCTGTCCTTATATTCACCACCGTTGTCACTCTTTAGGATCTTGATCTTTCTTCTGGTTAGGTTCTCTACTTCCGCCTTCCACTCTTTGAATTTGGTGAAGACCTCAGATTTCTCCTTCATGAAGTAAACCCAAACCTTCCTAGAAAAATCATCCAAGAAAGTCACGAAATAGCGAGCTCCACCCTTCGATTTAACCGGTGATGGCCCCCATACATCCGTGTGAATATAATCTAGCACATCTGTGCTTTCTTCCTCTTTGTTTCGCTGCTTGAAAGCTATTTTTGATTGCTTTCCCATGGTACAAAATCTACAGAACTCAAGCTTGCAACTTTGAACATCTTTCAACAACTTTCTTTTGTGTAGTTCCTGCATGCCCCTCTCACTCATATGCCCTAGCCTCAAATGCCAAAGCTGAGTTTCATCTTCCGAGTCCTTACTTGTAGATACAGCTGCTCCACCTATGATTGTTGTACCACACAACCTATATAGACAGTTAGGTTGAATTTCTCCCTTCATAATCACAAGTGAACCTTTTGAGATTATGAGTTTCCCTCCATTTGCTTTGAATGAATAACCATTCTTATCAAGAGTTCCAAGGGAAATAAGATTCTTACGCAACTTTGGAATGTGCCTTACCATTCCAAGCGTCCTAACAGCCCCATCATGCATCTTCACCTTGATTGTACCGGTGCCTTTGACTCTACACATAGAGTCATCCCTCATCATCACTTCACTACTATCTTCTTTCTCATACGTGTCAAACCACTCCTTGTTTGAGCACATATGATATGAGCACCCGGAATCCAAAATCCAATCGGAAGAGGAACACCTTGAAGAATTAGCCAATGCATTTGTTTTAACATTGCTATTAACACACAAAAGCTCACCATCACTTTCCGTGACATCCTCAGCTGTGTTTGCTGCATTCTTCCCTTTATTCTTCTTCTCCTTCCATATGGGGCAATTTCTTTTCCAGTGCTCCTTTGACCCACACTCGAAACAACCTTCCTTTGCCTTGGATTTGGACCTCCCTCTGTTGCCTTTCTTGCCTTCACGCCTCTTTGAACGACCTCTCTCCGGTTTTTGCAACTAGACCTTCACCTTGAAAGTTTTCTCCCGAACGTTGAGTCATCCTATGGTGTGTCATGATGTCTTGCACCACAGGCTCAAAATCAAGAGTAACCTTCCCGAACATAAGAGTGGTTCGGAAATGTTTATAGGACGGAGGTAAAGATGTCAACAACATAAGAGCCTTATCCTCCGGACTATAATTAACATCCATTCTCTGCAAGTCAGCAACACATCTATTGAAACTACTTAGATGTTCCATTAGATTTCCTTCCTCCTCCATCTTAAGATTCAGGAGTTCTTCCTTGAAGAAGAGTTTTTTGGACAACGACTTCCCTGCAAACATCTCTTCGAGCTTCTCCCATGTTTGCTTTGCTGTATCCTTTATCACGTTGATGAGCACCTCATCAGAGAGATAGTTTTCGATGGCTCCTCTGGCTAACTCGTCAAGTACTCCCCACTCATCATCCGTCATGCCTGCTGGCTTCTTCTCCTTGCTAACCAACACAACATGGAGCTGTTGTTGTGTAAGAGCTGACTTCATCCTTCGTTGCCAAAGAGTGAAGTTCTCCTTGCCTGTGAAAGGTTTTAACTCCACCTTCATGCTTGCTGCCTATGGTTGCTTCAGATGCTGTGAACTGCTACCACTCTCAGCTTCCAAGTCATTTGCCATCTTCAACACACTAGCACTCCAAAAGAAGAACTAGCCCAGCTGCCAAACACAGCTCTGATACCACTTGTTATGAATTAATGACTAACTCACTGCCCTTAAAGATCTTGTTGTTGATGGACTTTGGACAAAGAACTCAATGATGGATGAGACTTACACACACACACAGAAATTAACCAAGCACAAATGACACAAGTGTTTATAGAGGTTCAGCAATTTGCCTACATCCTCTTTGGTGATCACCTTGAGAAATTTCACTAATGAAGATAGGTTACAACTTTGGTTTACAAAAGGAAACCCCCTTAGAACACTACCCTTACAATCAGTTTCACTCACACCCTTGCTCAACACCTTGATACACTTAGAGAACTCTCTTGCTCTCCCCTTGGCTTTCTTGACAAAACTGAAAACTCCAACTCTCACATCTATTTCCAGCTTCTGCCACTTACTATTATTCAACTTGTTCTTCTCCTCTTGTGTTATCTTACTTCACCCCATTACCTACACAAGCCAATGGACAAGAGATAAGACATAATCTTTGTCCTCCACGTTCCTCCTTTAGTCACCACTTAGACTAAATGTCAGATCAAGTAGGTAAATAGAATCCCACTCAGCCACCTCCATTAAACCAGAAAATGGAGAGAAGATTATTCAAAATAAGATAACCAATTAGCCATGAGTGCTCTCCCAACTATCCAGCAGGTAGTCAACCCTCTTTCAACTCAGAAGTGACCCATTAAGCCCCTGCAATCTTGTGGAAAGCGATAGCCATCGAAAACACAGTTGAAAACACATAAGAAAACGTCACAGGCACGAGTGAGACGACCGTCGTCGCAGAAGTTTTCCCTCCAGACTTTGAATATGCTTCAAAACGACCGGTCGCAAATGTCACGCGACCGTTCTCTCTTGCTTCATGCGACTGGTCGCAAAGAGTTGGCGACCAGTCGCTCGTTGGTTTTGCTCCATACTTTGAATCCTTTTTAAAACGACCGGTCGCAAATGTCCTACGACCGGTCTCTTTAGGCAGATTCAAAAACTTCCTTCCAGCGCCAAAACAACCTTGTATCTTTAGGTGAGCCATTTTTTCCAACACTTTTAAGTCATGTGCGTGAGCCCGAAGGTGAAAACAAAGTCAATTAATCCAGCTTACACACACATTTTCAGAGTAAAGTCAATTGATCTGTTAAGTTCTCACGCAATAATGACAAGAACTTGACCTCATCATCAATTTCACATTCCTATGCCTATGTATGGTACAAATAAAAAAAAATAGCCGACAATTTTGCGTTTAGTTCTTCTAACACACACTAATAAGAGAAGACGAAGAAAAAGAAAAATGAGTTGCTGATCCCACCAGACACGTTGTCCATTACAACTTTCTCGAGCATCAATTAGTAACCCCTCACTTGCATCAATTTGATTTCATTAATTCATACAAAAAATGCAAAATTAGCATTCAATTTTAGAGAATGAGAGACAAAGACTTTGACTCAAAACAAAACTGAGGATACAAGAGATCCGAAAGACCGCCTTTCAATTCTGACCCTCAAAGACTATAAGTAAGGCACTGGCCATACGTATACCACACAAACAATAACCATGACATCTTTAACTTCCGTTAAACTATGCTTCCTGCCTTGCCTTATGTTGTTGTATGTTTCGTCACCAAATTGGGTTGCTTTTGCTTCTGCTACTTCTACGACAGATCCAGAAGCAAAGGCTCTTCTCAAATGGAAAGCCAGCTTATTTCAAAATCAAGCCCTCAAAAAACTCAACTGGTACCCTCCCACTCATAACACCACCACCAATTCTTCCAACAGCAATCAAAAACCAAGAACAAGCCCATGCACTTAGATTGGTGTTTCATGCAACGCAGCTGGAAGTGTCAGCATGATAGTCCTTTCCACTTGTGGTATACAAGGTACGCTACATGCATTTTCATTCATGTCCTTCCCTAACCTTGAATATCTTGACCTCGGCCTGAACAAACTCTTTGATGTCATCCCACCTCAAATCAGTAACCTCTCCAAACTCTACTATCTTGATCTCTCTACAAATCAGTTGTCGGGAGAATCCCACCAGAAATCAGTCTCTTGAGAAATCTTACATTTCTTGGTCTCTATGAAAATACATTTTTTGGGGATATTCCCAATGAGATAGGCAACCTGAAATCTCTTGTGGGGCTATATTTGTTTAAGAATCAACTCAATGGCTCAATTCCAAGATCACTAGGTGATCTAACAAGCCTTACCCATCTTTATCTCTATAACAATCCATTTTCTGGTTCTATACCTGAAGAGATAGGGAATTTGAATTCTCTAGTAATTCTAGATTTGTCCGCCAACAATTTAAGTGGCCTCATCCCACCTCAAATCAGTTAGCTCTCCACACTCCACTATCTTGATCTCTCTAGAATTAGTTTTTGGGAGAATCCCACCAGAAATTAGTCTCCTAAAAAATCTTACCAAACTCATTCTCTCTAATAACACATTATGTGGGGATATTCCCAGTGAGATAGGCAACATGAAATCTCTTGTGGGGCTATATTTGTATAACAATCAACTCAATGGTTCAATTCCAAGATCACTAGGTGAACTAACAAGCCTTACCACCCTTTATCTCTACGGCAATCAACTTTCTGGCACTATTCCCAATGAGATAGGTAATATGAAGTCTCTTGTAGATCTAGACTTGAGCCAAAACCAACTCAGCGGTATAATTCATGCTTCATTTGGTAACCTGACCAACTTGGAGTTCTTAATGCTACGGGATAACCAACTTTCCGGCGCCATTCCCAAAGAGATAGAGAATCTCAAGAAGTTGGCTCAACTGCAGTTGGAAATAAACCAATTTTCTGGTTATTTGCCCCGAAATATTTTCCAAAGTGGAAAACTCACAAATTTTTCAGCAAGCACCAACAATTTCTCTGGTCCAATCCCCTAAACCTTAAAAACATGCACGAGCTTATTCAGAGTCCATCTTCAAAGGAACCAATTGACAGGCAATATATCTTAAGACTTTGGTGTTTATCCGAATCTTTATTTTATAGATGTAAGACACAATAACTTGTATGGAGAAGTCTCAAACAATTGGGGACAATGCGCACAACTAAAAACCCTACGACTTGCGGGAAACAACCTTCCTGGGAGCATACCGGCTAGAGATCAGAAATGCAACCCAAATTCATGAGTTGGATCTCTCTTCGAATCATTTAGCTGGCACGATCCCCAAGGAATTTGGGAGACTATCTTCTCTGGTGAAGCTAATGTTGAATGGAAATCAACTTTCGGGTCGTATACCCTCAGAATTCGGATCATTGCTTGATCTTGAATATATTGACTTATCAACAAACAAATTGAATGAGTCAATTCCAAGCATTGTAGGAGACTTGTTCAGATTACACTACTTGAATTTGAGCAACAACAAGTTGGTTCAAGCAATTCCATTGGAGTTGCAGAAGTTAGTTCAATTGACCGACCTCGATTTAAGTCATAACTCACTCGGAGGTATGATACCATCGGAAATGAGCAGCATGCAGAGTTTGTTGACACTCAATCTTTCCCACAACAATCTTTCGGGTTTCATACCAACAAATTTCCAAGACATGCGCGGCTTGTTGTACATTGATGTATCCTACAATCAATTGGAAGGTCCCCTTCCCAACAACAGTGCATTTCGAGAAGCTCCGCCAGAAGCATTAAAAGGGAACAATGGATTGTGTGGCAAAGTTGGAGCTCTCCTGCCGCCCTGCAATGAACATGGCTCAAAAAAGCACCAAAAACGGGTATTTGGAATCACATTCTCCATTCTAGCAGTATTTGTACTTCTATCTGCTTTCTTTACAATTGTCTTTATAGTGCAAAGAAGGAAGAAGCATAAGGATAAAGACGAAAACCACAAGCATGAAGAAATTTCCTTTTCAGTTCTAAATTTTGATGGGAAATCAATGTATGAGGAAATCATAAGGGCAACAGAAGATTTTGATTCAACACATTGCATTGGGAAGGGGGGACATGGAAGCGTCTACAGAGCAAATTTGTCATCTACCAATGTAGTTGCTGTGAAGAAACTCCATATCTTACAGAACGACCAGGAAGAAGGGATTCTTAAATGAAATAAGGCACTGTCTAAGATAAGACACCGAAACATTGTGAAGCTTTATGGTTTCTGTTCACATCGAAGACACTCATTCTTAGTGTATGAGTATTTTGAAAGGGGAAGCTTGGCCTCATTGTTGGGCAAAGATGATAAAGCTAAAGAGTTGGGGTGGAGCAAAAGGGTGAATATTGTGAAAGGTGTAGCTCATGCATTGTCGTACATGCACCACGATTGCTTGCCACCAATTGTGCATCGCGACATATCAAGCAACAACATTTTGCTGGATTCTGAATATGAGGCCTGTGTTTTTGACTTTGGCACTGCCAAGTTTTTAAATCCAGACTCAACTAATTGGACTACTGCTGCAGGCACATATGGCTACATGGCACCAGGTAATGTTTTGACCACTGAAATGTTGTGTGTACGATTTATGGATGATGCAATTTCTTATGTGAGCTGTTTCTGAACAGAGCTTGCATATACAATGGAAGTGACCGAGAAGTGCGATGTTTATAGCTTTCACTACTACAAAAATCGCAATAGACGACGGTAATCCACCGTCATGTATCCGATTTTTCAACCGTCGTGAAATCGACCGAATCTTTTGATGCATAAAACCACGACGGTAAATCCCCGTCGTCTATTATTTGTAAAGACGACGGTTTTTTGTAAAAATCGTCGTCTATTATATGCAAACTGTCGTCACCGTCGTCTTTGCATATAATAGACGATGGTTTTTACAAAACCTGTCGTTGATTGTTATTAAAGATGACACTTTTAACAATAAAACCGTCGTTGATATTCTATGAATATATCGTCTAATATGTTCCCTTGTTTTTTATAGTTTTTATTTACAATGCTTCTACACAACAATTTTTACTAGAAAATCAACCATAATACTTTATTAATGAATATATATACCCAAAATTTATTTCTTTCATAAAATTTCAAGATTCAACATTTATTACATAGTTAAACAATATTTATTCGTACCTCATACATACTTCCTACCACATCCATAGCATTAACCTAATTGGAAATAATGGAGCTAAATGTGATTGCTCACAAACTCTACCAATTCCATCTGAACTTCATCACTTTGTTCTTGGGTGTGTGAGTTAGCTGCCTTCTTGCACATTTGTTCACAGGCACAATAAGACACAAGCTTGTACACTCTCTAGTTTGCGCATGCTTCTCCCTTGGATGCAATTACTCTCTTCCCTTTGACCACCTTAACTGCCTCATATGAAGTGTCACAGGAATCTGAACAAAAGAAAGAAGAAAAAGTTTCCTTAGTTAGGTTCTCCAACCGCAAGAAAGTTTTTTTTTTCTCTTCATATAAGGAGCATGGAAAGATACCTGTAAGAGATCTAATATCCAATATACCATTGAACATTTCGTAACTAGCAAAAATCAATTTCTCATCAAATGACCTCATCTTCAATAATAGGAGCAATGGTAGGAGAAATAAAGGGTAGAACTCAATAATAGGAGAAATAAAGGTTAGAACTCACAGTCAAAGCAACAATAGGAAAAATAAAGGGCAGATTGAGAGACTAGAAACTTATCAATACTTACAATAAACCTGATAATTAGAAGGAAAATCAGGAATGCACAACCCAAGACAATATTCAGAGGGTACCACTGCCATGGAAGCACAAAGGAGAGATAGACATTAAACATACAGATTTTAGTTTTTCAATTAAAGCCAGTAAATTTTTCATAACTAAATCTTCATGAAAAGGTAACAAGATAGCTCACCATTAAGTTGTCATCAAAGAATTCGTAACCAAAATAGGTAAGCCATTATTGAACATCAGTAGGAGACTTAGGCTTTATTGCCTTAATCGAAATATATCTGTAAAAACCAACACATTCCATGAGAATCATAGGACGCATGTCCATTTTATGAGCAGCTGTTGCAGAGTAGAAAGAAACAAATATTGGTCTGGAAGTAATAAATAAATACTAACAAAAAAAAGGAGATCTAGTTTTCTGGTGGGCTGAGATGTAACAAACAAAAACCAAAAGAGAAAATAGTTCGATGTGGTTTATTGCATTAGAAAAGGAGGGAAGTCAGCCTCAGCCTCGAAGGGAAGAGCAAAGCTGGAAAAAATGAAACAAAAAATTAGTGATTTCACAACAAGAAAATAGTTCGGTTCTAAGCAGTGAACCCACCATAGTATACTTTAAGCAACAAAGAGGTCAATAGCTCCAACAAAGTGAAAGAATAAATGTCAAAAATAGTTTGAAATTGGTGGAGAACATAAAAATTATACTTTTACAAAAGTATTATTCCCAGAAAAGCAAATACAGAGTGAACAAACAAAGAACAACCATATCCATAAAGAATAACATCAAATCAAACATAAAGCTGAATAGAATCTACATCCCTGAAGCAGATTGACATCCTAATAATTGAGTGAACTAGCACATCATGGCCTTCTTCAAGAAAAAGGGATTTGTTGGGGAAAAATATAAACCATTAAACAAGGTTGTTCTGATAATGACACCAGTCTCAAACAAATCTTCAGAATACATAATAGTAGTCATTAAATAAGCAACACAATAACCACAGTGAAAATCAAAAACCCAAAATCTGTAGATTACAAGCAAATGAAATGAAGAGGTCACCAGATCTGCAACATTTACTCCATAAAATTGTACGACTTCAATTTGACTTGTCGGTCACAAGCAACCGAGAGCAAATGCTAACAAAAACCACAGCAATGCCAAACAAAGTGTAGAGATTTGTGTAGAGATAAGCTAGAATATGAGAATGTGAGAATGAGAGAAGATAATTTTCTGGTTTTAGAATTCTTTCTTATGTCTCACATTACTTACAATCAACACATATATATACAAGTTCCTAAGCCCCCCAAGTTAGGCAACCAACCTAGTTAGGCAACCAACCTAGTCAAGCCCCCCAAATATTGTAGGTGCCAAACATAGTAGGTGCCAAACATTAATTGACTACATAATTAACACATGTTAATTGACTACACAATTAACACATTAATTGACTACACAATTAACACATTAATTGACTACATAATTAACACTCCCCCTCAAGTTGATGCAAAGATGTCACGCATGCCCAACTTGTCAATAGCCTCATTGAAAACTCTACTTGACACTGCCTTTGTCAGAATATCAGCCAGTTGATTTTCTGAGTTTACGAACGGAAACTTAATCATCTTTTTTTCCAATTTTTCTTTGATGAAGTGTCGATCGACTTCCACATGTTTAGTACGGTCGTGTTGTACTGGATTATGTGCTATCTCGATGGCAGCTTTATTGTCACAATATAGGTTTGTGGCATTCACTTGTTTAATGCCAAGATTCTTTAGTAATCTCCGCAACCAAAGCAATTCACATACTCCTTGAGCCATTCCTCTAAACTCAGCTTCAGCACTGGATCTTGCTACAACTTTTTGTTTCTTACTCCTCCAAGTAACTAAGTTGCCGCCCACAAATGTAAAGTATCCAGAAGTTGAATGTCTATCCGTGATACACCCTGCCCAATCAGCATCAGTGTATCCTTCAAGATCCATGTGTGTATGTTTGGAGAACATCAATCCTTTTCCAGGGGCAGTCTTCAAGTATCGCATTATCCGTAGTACTCCATTCATGTGAGCTTCACTTGGTTGATGCATGAATTGGCTTACCATACTCACAGCATAAGCTATGTCAGGGCGTGTGTGGGATAGATAAATCAATCGCCCAACTAACCTTTGATACCTTTCTTTATCAGTAGGAGCTTGATCTAGATACATTCCCAATTTGTGATTCTGTTCAATAGGTGTGTCAGTTGTCTTGCAATCCAGCATTCCTTTTCTGTCAACAAATCTAACACATACTTTCTTTGGGATAGAAATATGCCATGTTTAGATCTAGCAACCTCAATGCCAAGAAAATATTGTAACTCACCTAGTTCCTTCATCTCAAATTCACTTCCAAGGAGCTTCTGGAGATTCTGCATCTCTTCATTGTCATTACCGGTAACCACCATATCATCTACATAGATGATCAGGGCCGTAAGCTTTTCACCACGATGCTTTAAGAACAATGTGTGATCTGAGCTACTCGGAGTGTACCCAAATCGCTTCATGGAATCAGTAAATCTCCCAAACCAGGCTCGGGGTGATTGCTTTAGCCCATACAGAGATTTTCTTAGCTTGCATACGGTATTAGGACCGAATGTCATAGGAATCCCTGGTGGTGGATCCATATATACTTCTTCTTGTAAGTCCCCATGAAGAAATGCATTTTTTACATCAAATTGCAGTAGTGGCCAGTCAAGATTTGCAGCCAAGGATATGAGAACACGTACAGTATTGATTTTGGCAACTGGTGCAAACGTCTCCTGGTAGTCAATTCCATATGTTTGTGTATATCCCTTGGCCACTAATCGAGCTTTGTATCGGTCTATGGATCCATCAGCTTTGTATTTAACAGTGTATATCCACCGACATCCAACTGGTTTCTTCCCATGTGGTAAAGGAACCATTTCCCATGTAGAATTCTTTTTCAAAGCTTCCATTTCAATTTCCATTGCTTCAGTCCATCTAGAATCTCTCACAGCATCCTGCCACTTACTTGGAACACATACAGTAGATAATTGATTGACAAATGATGCATATGACTTTGACAATCTATGAGTGGACACATGGTTATTGATGGGATATTTAGATTTAGCATTAAGGTCAGGGCAATATTGAGGTTTAGGTTTTCCCCTAGTGGATCTAGGTGGAAGTGTATATGGTGCAACATTAGGTGGTTCAGTGATTACCTCAAGTACTTCTTCATCACTAGACGAATGATGCGATGGCAGGGCAGGAGGGGTTGTATTTTGTAGTTGATCATCATGGGCATCTGGATCACCTTCTGGTTCCATAGTCTCAAGGTCTTCACTGAGGTCAGGACTGAACAAATCATGATTTTCTTCAGAATTTTCAACTCTATGAAAAAACGACCGGTCACTGGATTCTTCACGACCGGTTGCATGAGGTACTTCGTGACTGGTTGTCAATGGGTCGCGACCGGTCGCCTGGGGCACTTCGTGAGAATCTTCAATGTTTTTTTCAGCATTTGTTTCGATCTTCTTTTCAAATGACAAGTCCTTCTCTTCACTCCCCCTCTCCCCTTGAAGAGAAGGGGTCTTGGAAACCATAAAGTAAGCCAAATCTTCATGAAAAGTGTTATCCATAGTGACAAAGAGTTTTTGAGTAGGAGGATGGTAACACTTGTATCCTTTTTGATTCAAGCCATATCCAACGAACACACATCGGAGGGCACATGGATCCAGCTTACTCCGTTGATGAGAAGGAACATGAGCATAAACAACACAACCGAACACACGAGGAGGCAACTTGAGGATGGTAGGAAGAGAGATGTGATGAGCCAAGGTATCTAGTGGAGTTTGGAAATTCAAAACGCTACTAGGTACCCGATTAATCACATAGACTGGAGAAAGAAGAGCATGACCCCATAAGTGGTGAGGAACAGATTTATCAAGCATGTAGGCACGGGCAACTTCAAGTAATTGGCGATTCTTCCGTTCGGCGACACCATTTTGTTGTGGAGTGAATGGTGTGGAGGTTTGATGGATGATGCCTTGGTCCTTGAAGAATTGAGCCAAGGCACCATTTACATACTCCCCACCATTGTCGGACCGGAACACTTTGATGGATGCTTGGAATTGAGTGGTGATCATAGCATGGAATTCACGGATTGTGGTAGTAACATCACTTTTATGGGTGAGCAAGTACACCCATGTCATGCGGGTGCAGTCATCTATAAATGTAACAAACCACCTATTGCCAGGAGAAGAGACTTTAGCAGGGCCCCAAACATCGGAGTGAATCAACTCAAAAGGAAATTCTGTTTTACTATCACTTGATGGAAATACAGTGCGATGGCTCTTGGCCAACACACAGGTTTCACACTGAAACTGAGAATCAACTAAACCTCGGAATAAAGATGGAAACAGTCGTCGAAGGTAGCCAAATGATGGATGTCCTAAGCGACGATGCCATAGCCAAATCTGTTGTTGAGCACGTGAGTTTTGAACATGGACAGCTCGTGGTGGTGATGAGACCGTCAAGGTATACAACCCCCCTCTCCGTTTACCATGCCCAATCGTCTCGTGAGTCGTAAGGTCCTGAAACTTACAATGAGAAGGATAGAATGTGGCATAACAATTATGTGAGTCAAGGAATTTCCCAACAGACAACAAATTGCATTTAATAGAGGGGACAAGTAGTGTATGAGATAAAGATAATTTAGGGGAAAGTGATATAGTCCCTTCTCCAGCAACATTAGAAGAAGCCCCATTGGCACTAGTGATGTAATGATAATGAGATTTAGGAGATAAGGTGGAAAAAACAGTGGAGTCAAAAGTCATATGATCAGTGGCACCAGTATCAATTATCCATGTAGTAGAGTGTGTACCTGAGTCGGGGTTGGAGTCGGAGAGTAAGGCAGGAGATGGAGACTCACCGGTAGTCATGACATAAGCAGCCTTGGGTGCCATGTTGCGGGTCTTGTGTGAAAGTATGGATACGTAAATGTAGCGGAAGATTTAAAGAACACAATAGGGGTACAACAGAACAAAGTAACCAAAGGGACACATGTTTGAATTATGTAGGGACAAGGTTATGGAAGATAAGGTTATGCATAGGCACAGCAAGGCAAGGACAAGATTTAAGCAAAGGCAAAGCAATGGCAAGGATAAGGGAAAAACAAAATTACGTAGGGATAAGTATATGCAGCGGAAGGATAAAACAACAAAGGGAACTCAACACAAGTTTTGTGTTGGAACAATATAGGAGCAAAGAAGTAAGGGCAAGATTAAGTAGAGGCAAGGTAAGGCAAGAACAAGGTAAGAACAAGGCAAGAACAAGGTAAAACAAGGTTATGCAGAGGCAACCAAAATCGATTGCTCTGATACCATGCCAAACAAAGTGTAGAGATTTGTGTAGAGATAAGCTAGAATATGAGAATGTGAGAATGAGAGAAGATAATTTTCTGGTTTTAGAATTCTTTCTTATGTCTCACATTACTTACAATCAACACATATATATACAAGTTCCTAAGCCCCCCAAGTTAGGCAACCAACCTAGTTAGGCAACCAACCTAGTCAAGCCCCCCAAATATTGTAGGTGCCAAACATTAATTGACTACATAATTAACACATGTTAATTGACTACACAATTAACACATTAATTGACTACACAATTAACACATTAATTGACTACATAATTAACAAGCAAGCCTCTAAGATCTCTCATATTTCCAAAATAGAAGTAAAAAAAACCAAAACAAAACCATATAAACCACCAGATCTGCATGCATTATAGTGAACCCACAAAACACAAAGACATGAAAAGCAAAAACTCAATAGAAAAGAGAGCGAAAATGGTACCTCTGAAGCGCAGATCTGAAACTTTCTTAAGAAGTTGGAGAGAAGCCCAAACCCAAATTCGTGATTGACAAAGTAAAAGGCTCAGCGAAAGTACCTGAGAGTGTTGATGAAGGGTCGCGAACTTGAGGGAGCTCAGTGACCTCCAATGGCTTAAGCCCAGGGAATGAGAAATCGACGGCAGCGAACGGGAATGTCAACGACAGCCAAGGGCAGGGCAGTGAATGCCAATGTCGACGGTAGCCACTGCAAGACAACTCCAAATCGACGGAACCCACAGTAAACGTGAAAGAGATGACGGCCTTAGAGAGAGAGAGAGAGAGAGAGAGAGAGATTGGAAATTTTCATCGAGAGCAACGAGAGGGAAACTTAGAAGAGCAAGAGCGAGTCGTGAAAATTTAGGTCACTTGAGTGAACAGTGTTTAGCGTGTTTTGAATCCACGTCGCTTTGTCTTGACAACCGACGTGGTTTTAAAATATGTTTTCATAAACCACCGTATTAGATATCCTACGACGTCTTTTAGGTGACGTAGCTTTCAATTTTTGGAGTAGTGTTTGGAGTTGTCACACTGGAAATAATTATGGGAAGACATCCAGGAGATGTTTTCTCATCTTTATCATCCGGGGCATCATCGTCTTCCTCATCTACATCACCTGCCCCGGAAATGCCAATTTTGGATGTTCTGGACCAACGCATCTCACCACTCACAAAACGAGAAGCAGAGGAGGTGGTGTCTCTTGTGAAGATAGCATTTGCATCCTTGAATCCCAGTCCACAGTGTCGTCCAACGATGAAGAAAGTTTCTCAGCTCCTTTCATCAACTCAGAGGCTGCATTTGTCAAAGCCATTGCATATGACAACATTTGGTGAATTGCTTGCTCTTGATGGTTTCACTACCTGATTAGGATATGTACTGCGTTTGCTGTATTTCACTTCATTTTTGTCTGCCTTGTTCTAATTCTTGTTAGATTTTGTACATGTAAATGTTCGCTACAAGAAAAAGGGTCAGTAGTGACCAATTTCTTAGTGACTAAATGTATAATGGTCACAAATAGGGAGTCTATATTTTTTTCTTTTCTACATTATGAATCTAAGAATTAGGTGGTGATGATGTGGACAAAGGATGTATGCTTGTAGCAAACGAGTTAGTGGAAATAAAGTTGAGTTCCGATGCAGCAGTTATCCTCGACTTCATCAAGGTTAGCTTATAACTCTCCTCTTTTGAAAACCATTTTTGTTTGAACCTAAGAGAGATTTATGAAAGTGATGAAAAATAAAATAAGTATATGTAGCAGGTTTTGCAGCATTAGGTTCCAATCCACATTGTCGTTTTTTTTTAAAATTTGCTTTTATAGTGTCATGCATTTTTAGTATCAGAGAATTCATAGGATTAGGTCCCAACATCACACTTGAGCAACTGATCTATGCTCTGAATGGTTTGAGTACCGTATCTGAGCATGACACAAAAATAAGATGATCATGTTTAATAAAATATATTGTAGTGATGAACTTTCAACTGTTCTTTTTTCTTTTTTGTTTTGATTTCCTTATTTTGTTTGTTGTGAAACTAGTTCTGAAAAAATCATTTAAGCCCTCTAGTCCGAACCCTCGGAACCGAATCCGACTCTTGCATTCAGCACAGACCCAGTCCGAGCCTCGAAATTCACTAAAAACTCATCCTAAACTCCAAAAAAATTAGTGCTACAGACTCTTTGTATTGTAACATGCATTTTCATGTTATAACCTCAAATTCACAATTTGACCCCAAGAAAATTTCATTTCCAAGTTTCACATAAAACTGAAAACTAAAAACAATTATCAAACAACTTATAAACAATTTTCAATTAATCTTTTATTTGAAAATTGAAAACAATTACCAAACGAGTTTCATATTTTTAATTTTTTTACAAATAAAAATTGAAAGCTAAAATGGTTATCAAACAGGCCCTTAGAATGTCACAAATGTTAAATCAAAATTTTGAATAGGAAATTGGAGTAAAATGTATACAACTATATCATTACTTTGAAACTTCAATTCTTCACGTTCATGATTTGTTGAAAATTGGAGTAAAATGTATAGATCATAATAGAAAGAAAGAAAAGAGCATGGTAATGAGTGGCCTCGTTGAAAATTACATTGACGAGTTATTCTTCTTCAGATTTGTTGGGTACAGCTGAGTGAATTAATTTTTCCAATAAAACAAAACAAGATGCATGATTTGCTTGACAGGACTGCCATTTGCTGTGTCTTGCAAGCGCACTTCCAGTTAAGCATGCTTTGAGAAAATGCTAAGATAAGGGACAAAGACTTCCACTCAGGCTAATCACTTGTGCAATGCTCATGAAATCAGGTTATATAAGCCACAAGTTAGCTCATAATAAATTCATCAGGGACTAAACCTGGATAAAAGTTCAGATTATGACACAAACAGTGTGTGAAAGTCAAAGCGCTTGAATCAAAATTTAGAATGTCAATAATGTTTTTAAAATTTGGAAATATTTTTGCTCACCACTTTAACTCAAGGTATATCCTAACCACCATCCTCAACACTTGACATGTATCCATGGGCATAACTATAGTTAATTCTTTGATTTGTATTTGTGGAACCAACCATGATTATACCCATAGACACATGTCAAGTGTTGAGAAGTATAGTGATGATACACTTTGAGTTAAAGTAGTGAGCAAAAATGCCCCCATCAAAATTTAGGAAATGGGACTAAAATATATACAACTATCATTAATTTGGAACTTATTCTTCACGTGATGATTTAGGTCAGAAAGAAAGAAGAAAAAAGGATGGAAATGAATGACGTGGATGAAATTACATTGACGAGTTATTCCTCTTCGGATTTGTTGGGGAAAGCTGGAGTGGATTAATTTTTCCGGTAAAGCAAAGCAAGAAGCATGTTTTGTTTGAATTGTTCTAGTCATGACAGGACTATACCACTTCCTCTGTGCTAGCGCACTTTCAGTGTTAATCATGCTTTGAGAAAATGCAAAAGTTGCAATTCCAACTTTAAAGAAAAGGGACAAAGACTTTCAGTGTGAAAACCCCAAACCATTGTTACTTAGAAATGTTTTTCCTTGTGAGAGGGAAAGAAAAAATGAAACAATAATTTCATTGCCCAATGCCGTGGTTTAAAGTTTTGTATGTATAATGTGTTTTCGGTTCTAGCCACAGTGGAGGAAGTAAGTCAGTGGGAGTTTTCTTTGGCTTTGTGAGAGAGATGTGCAAGTTTGTGAGTTTGGGTTCTTCAACCACAACTTTTCACTGATCTGTTTTTTATGTTTTGCCAAAGACTCTTCACTGTTATTTACTCGTTACTCCTTGATGGCATGTTTATTAATCCGTATTTGGATTAGGATGAATTGAATTGAGGATGAGTTAGATTTAGGAGAATTAGATTCTGGATTCCTATTCAAGTTGTTTACTAAACCATATGGATTAAGGGGAGTTAGATTCCAAATTCATATTGAAGTTGTTTACTAAACCATATGAAATTGGGGTAGGAGTGGTGCCAATTACTAAAATGTCCTCGTTGTTAGGTTAAAGTAAATGACAAATTTTAAAATTTTAAAATTGTGTGAGAATATAATGGGTAAAAAGATGAATTCCTAATATGTTAGTTCTCCAGGAATTAGAATACCAACTCCCACCCAAGAATTGAATTTCTCCAAAATTAGGGATTTAATTCCTAATTTTGTGTGGGCCTCACTTACTTTTTAATTCTTTGATGTGAAGTAAACACAGAAATCCTCCACAGATGGAATTCAATTCCTTATGAGAATTTCAATTCCTAATTAGTAAACATACCATGAAAGGTGTTTTTTATTTTAGAATGTAGATATCTGTAAAATTGCATAAATATCCAACCCACTTTCTGTAAAACTAATTCCTTTGTTTTGAAATATATGTAGGGCCACATCGACCTAGGTGAAGTGACAGCCACTCTCAGGTCTCTTTGGCCTTCTGTCAAGCGCATGCGACAATCCAACAATAACATCCAATCAAGCTCTCACTTCTATCAATTTCATTCCATTCAGTTCCAACACAAAAGGACAATGCTTGGCTCCTAATATATCAGGAGTCATTCCTCCTCATGACTCCTCAGCAATGATGTCTTTATAAAATGATACATGTTTTTTTTATCTTTTTTTAAATTTGTTTCACTGACTCTCCCCCTCTCTCTTCTCACCCACTCTCTTCTCCTCCCCCAACTCTCTCCTCTCATCTCCCCGTCTCTCTCTTGAAATTCTTAGGAGGTTTCCAGAAAATGATAACAATGGTGTTGAGAGTGTAACCGCTGACGATACAATAACCAACAAAACCGACGATATTCAATGGGCGCCCCCATTCATTTGTCTCAAGTTGAACCAAGAGAAAGTTCTAAACGAAACCCCCACACACTCACCTCCCCATTTGCCCACCAAACAGAGTCATTGACATTTCAATGAATTAATTGCAAAACAACACACCCACCGTTTTGTTATTTTTCTCCACCATAAAACCAGTCTTCCCTCTCTTCTCTCCAATTCTGTACATTTCAGACCTTGCCAAAACCCTAGATTCTTTAATGGATTATTGATTTTTGCTCACTCTTTCTCTTTGTTTCCTTTGCATTGTCCCTCATCTCTCCTATTCCAGAAGAGGAGAGGAGAGAGTTGGGGGAGGAGAGGAGAGAAAAGAGAGAGCCGAGGAGATGAGAGAAGAGAGTTGGGGGAGGAGAGGAGAGAAGAGAGAGAGACGGGGAGATGAGAGGAGAGAGTTAGGGGAGGAGAGAAGAGTGGGTGAGAAGAGAGAGAGGGAGAGTCAGTGAAACAAAAAAAAAAAAAAAAACATGTATAATTTTTTAAAGAGACCACATCATTGTTGAGGAGGAATGGCTCCTGATATATCTAGAGCCAAGCATTGTCCAACACAAAATGCAAAATTTCCAAAGAGATGAAGACTCTGACTCAAGGGTGTGAAAACTAGGGGTGGGCATTATTACCGAAAACCCGACCGAACCGCCCTAAGCGGACCGTTTTAGGCAGTTCGGTTCGGTTTTTATAATTAAAAATTCAAGAACCGGTAAAAAAACCGGCCGAACCGGCCATGAACCGGAAGAACCGGTTTAATTTTACTCCAAACCGCGACCGGACCGAGTTTTTTTAATTATATTATTTTAAAATAAATTAATACACTTGGCAGCTGATGATTCGTCCATTTTTTCCCAAGCTTGCGCTTTGCCACACCCGATGACTCGCGAAGAAACCCTAACATTTCATTTCACTCAGCCGCTTCAAATTTGTTTCCCTTTCACTCTCTGCTCTGCCTCTATTTCTTCTTCTTCGAGTCTCTCAGGAACATCTGCCGCCTGCACCTCTCACTCAACCTCCTCTCCCCAAAACCAAATTCGTCGAGTTCTTCCAATCTCTCTTAGTCACTGTCCGTTCCTTCTCTTAGTCACCTGTCGCGCTCGCTCTCTCTCTGTTACGCTCGCTCTCTCTGTCACGCTCGCTATCTCTCTCTTTCTCAGTCAATCTCGCTCTCTCTCTCTCTCTCTGTGTCTCAGTCAATCTCGCTCTCTCTCTCAGTGACTGTCACACTCTCTCAAGTGACTCTTGCTCTTTCTCTATCACTCTTGCACTCTGTCCGTTTTGTTTTGAGTTTTCCTCACTTGAATTTGTCGATTAATTTGAACTGCAAATTCTCATGAACGACGAGTTAGGGCTTTGAGGTACTAAATAATATCTTGAAAACCTGATTTAAAATTTTAGGGCTTTGACAGATTGATTTTATTTTCTTGAAAACCTGATTTAAAAATTTAGGGCTTTGACAGATTGATTTTATTTTCTTGAAAACTTGACTATGTTGTGATTTTATTTTCTGGATAGATTGATTTATTTTAAGGACAGATTTTTAAGGATTGCTTTGAGGTACTAAATAATATCTTGAAAATCTGACTATGTTGTGATTTTATTTTCTGGACAGATTGATTTTGAAGGCAAAGGAAAGGATTGGCTTGCTGCTGGTTGTGCTTTGATTTCTGGTAAATTTCTATATTTTTTTGGTTCTTGGTTTAGTTGTTATTTTTGGTTGCTGCTTTATTTTGTAGTTTACAGAAATAGAGTGTCTTAATATAATGTCATGAATTGTAGTTTATTTGTAGTTTACAGAAATAGAATTGTAGTTTACTAATATCATGAACGAGCAATTTCAGTAGTTGACAAAAATGTTTATTTGCATATAGGTTATTATTTTCATGGAAGGACAATCTGAAACCCCTGTTTCAACTAACCCACCACCACCACCACAATCTGTCCCTCCACAATTAGCCCCTCCACAATCAGTCCCTAGCACTTTAGGAAAAAGAAGGAATTGTAAGAATGCTTCGGGGGTTTGGGATCATTTCACAAAGATGAAGTGTGAGGATGGTAGTAGTGACCCTAGATGCATATGCAAGTACTGTAAAAAGGACTATGCATGTGATGGTAAAAAGAATGGCACATCCACTTTGTGGCACCATTTGAGAAGTCAATGTAAGAGTTCTCCATTAAGACATGAGAAAAAACAAAAAGTCCTTTCATTTTTGGGTCAAGAGAAAGGGGGAAACTTAGTAGCACATGCATTTAGTAAAGAGAGATGTAGAATTGCATGTGTCAAGATGATTATTCGGGATGAGCTTCCGTTTAGTCATGTGGAAGGGATTGGGTTTCGTGAATTTTTGAAGGAGGCACAACCTAGATTTGATTTGCCATCTCGTACGACAATTGCTAGAGATGTGTGGAACCTCTATGAAGAGGAGAAAGCTAAACTCAAGAGTGTCTTAGTACATAATTCACAAAGGGTGTCCCTTACCACCAACACTTGGACTTCCATTCAAAACATCAATTACATGGTTCTCACGGCCCACTTCATTGATGATGATTGGGTGTTGCATAAGAGAATCCTTAACTTTTGTGTCATTCCTAATCATAAGGGGGATACAATTGGTAGGCTAGTAGAGTCATGTTTGAATGGATGGGGGATAGACAAAGTTTTCACCATATCGGTTGATAATGCCTCCTCCAATGATGGATGTATTAGCTACATGAAGAAGAGATTAGAAAAGTGGAATTCACTCATATGTGATGGTAGTTTGTTGCATGTGAGGTGTTGTGCACATATTACTAATTTGATTGTAACCGATGGAATGAAAGAAATTCATCAATCTATTGAGAGTATTCGTAATTGTGTTAAGTACATTAGGGGGTCATCTCAACGGTTAGAGAAATTTAGGACTTGTGTGGAGATGGAGAAGGTTGACACAAAAATCATGGTTCCTTTAGATGTGTGCACAAGATGGAATTCAACTTACATGATGTTGGAGAGTGCTTTGAAGGTCCAAAAGGGTTTTGAGAGGATGGAGGAGGATGACACAAACTTTTTGGGGTACTTTGAGGAGTATGAAGTTCATGGTAAGGAAAAGAAGAAAAGAGTGGGTCCTCCAACCTTGTTGGATTGGGAAAATACAAAGGTATTTGTCAAATTTTTGAAGAAGTTTTATGATGCTACTTTGAGATTTAGTGCCTCTAAAACCGTGTCTTCTAATGCCCCAATCCATGAGATATGTTCTTTTTTGGATGAGATAAATTCTATGATGAATGTTGATGATGTTGTTATGTGCAAAATAGCAACAATGATGAAGAGAAAGTTTGATAAATATTGGGGGAATGTTAATAATATCAACAAGTTATTCTTTGTGGCGGTTATTCTAGATCCTCGATACAAGATGGAATATGTGACATTTTGCTTGGGTGACTTGGTTTTTGATGAAAATGGGGTTAATGACATGTCATTGGAGATCAAGACACTTTTATATAATTTGTATGATTATTATAGAAAGCAAAATCCAGCTGCTGCCCAAGTATTTCATGGTAATGTAGGTGAAGGATCATCGGTTTTGAACAATGATGTTACTAAGTCATCAAGATTACAAAAGTTTTTGAAGTCAAGGAAAGATAAGGATGTTGTTGAGATAAGAAATGAGATTGATAAATACTTATTGGAACCTCCCGTGAATCTTACCAATGATGAGTTCAAATTGCTTGATTGGTGGAAGGAGAATGCTACAAAATTTCCAATACTTTCCAATGTTGCAAAAGATGTGTTTGCTGTCCAATCATCAACCGTGGCTTCGGAATGTTCTTTTAGCACGGGAAAGAGAGTTGTAGATCCCTTTAGGAGTTCGTTAACTCCAAAAACCGTGGAGGCATTGATTTGTTGTAGTGATTGGTTAAGGGCGGAGGAGTTTAGCTACTACAAAGAACCCGCATTAGATGAGTTAGATTTCTACCAAGCTTTGGAAAAAGTAGAAAAAGGTTCTCTCTCTTTTCTACATTAATCAAAATTTATAGTTTCTTTATGTCTTATTAATTCATATATTTATTAACTGTTTTTTTTATGCAGAGGTGCTGATTTGAGAAGTATGAAACATTGAAACTCATGGAATTTTATTTCTATATGTAATGGAAATTTATTTGTTTTGATTTGATTTTCTATAATGGTCTGTAATAATTTTGACTTTCTTAAGTTTTTAACTTTGCAAGTATGCAAATTGTGATTGAGATTACTCTCACAATTTGCTTGGTCTGTAATATATATTTATGTGAATTTGGACATGTGATGGATGATGATTTTCAGGTTTTTATTTGTATTAGAATGATATGTGCTAAAATTATGCAGAAGTACAGAAATTGGAAATTATAAAGGAATCATAAACTTGAATGGGCCTGGAAATCTGACCCCAAAAATAATTGGCATGGAAATTTTTTTTTAAAAAAAACCACCTTCAGTTGTTGCTCGTTTTGGGCCTCGGCAAAAACCTCTACCGACCCGACTTATCGGGTTTCGATTCAATCGAAATTGGGCCTAAAAATGAGGTGTACGGTTTGCCCATTGGGCCTGCCGATATGACCCGATTCGGTGATTGGTTTGGGCTTATCCCGACCCGAACCGACCCATGTTCACCCCTAGTGAAAACCCCAAAAGTCTTCCCAAACCGTCTTCCAATTAAGAAAATGAAAATAAAAAAAAAAAAAAAAAAAGGAAAGACCTTTCCAAGTATTGAACTTTGAAGACTTGGATTTTATTGTGGAAAAGAGAACAGGCCACATAATAAAATCACGAGACTTGGATTTTATGACATATCATTATGCTCTCTACCAGATCTACACAAACCATATCTTACAATATAACAATGAAATCCTTGACTTGTTATAAAGTAGGCTCACTAGCTTATTACCTCACCATTCTCTATCTCTATATTAATACTATTTCTCTCTTTTCGGCCGAGGTGGCCAAAGGAATGAATTTTTGGTCATTCTTCTCTTAGATTGCTTAGGCGTGCCACCACTAAGCTACTGGTTGGCTTGAATGGAAAAAGTTGGATTGTTGTGTTCGTGCTTTTGACTTCTACCAAGCAAGGAACCTCTTCTTGGCCTAGTTTCTTTTACTTCCTTGGGGTCGAGGATGGTTAGGTCTCGATATGGGTATTTTTAGTATTTTTTGGAATTTAATGATAACGGTGCAAATTAAAGTGAAAGGGGATTAAAATAAATAACAAGAAAGTAAATGTAAAAATAAGATCGAAGCAACAATAAACGTAACTTTTAGTTAGAATAAAACAAGAACGATATGAACAATAAAGGCGATAAAATAAATAAATCTGAAATCAAATTAAACTTAAAGTAAGTTCGATAACAAAAAGTAAAGCAATAAACTTGAATATTAAAACAACGTAATGAAAAATGCAAGAAATTAAAGTTACACTAACGAAAGCAAAGAACCAATTTAGTCTGCTTGCTTGGAAAATAAAAACCTAGTCTAGGGATAGAAAAGTGAAAGACAAAAAGTATGTTTTTGTATCTGATGTCGGGGTCCCCTTTGAGTTGATTAAGGTTTAAGCCATTGTCGCAACCATAAGCGATCAAAGAAGAGAGCTATATGTATGTATGCCCAGAAAAGTTTACTAGTCGATGACCCAGACTTTATGTTTGGTAAGTAGTAATGCACGTATTCACTTCTTCTTCTAAATTTAAAACATTAGGGAATTTTTATTAATAGGGTTCAACTTGAATTTAAATGTGTTTTTTTCAAAAAAAAATTGTTGGGTGAACAACTTGAATATTTACAGGGTTTAATTAAAACATCTATAAATATATGATAGAACCGAAATTTTTTTTTACACACCAAATAACCAATTTTTTTTTAAGAAATAGCTTTCATTCAACAACAAAGCAAGCAAGCTAATAAATAACCGATGTATTTTGTGTTGATAAATTAAAAAATTAAGTTGACTATTAATTATCGGTAGTGGCATCGGAGGAGCACTATGAATTTATCCAATAAACGACAAAACAAATCATCAATTACGCATTTCTATTCCAAAGACTTTTCAATGCTCAACTGAACCCCAAAGGCTAACCCACACTATATATAACTAGTAAGGCACGACCCACACAAACAATAACCATGACATCTTTAACTTCCACTAAATTATGCTTCCTGCCTTATTGCCTTGTCATCTTGTTGTATGTTTCATCACCAAATTGGGTTGCTTTTCCTTCTGCTACTTCTACTTCTCATACCGAAGCAAAGGCTCTTCTCAAATGGAAAGCCAGCTTATTTCCAAATCAAGCCCTCAATAACCTCACCTGGTCCGACCCTCCCACTCATAATATTAATGCCACCAATTCTTCCAGCACCAATCCAAAACCAAGAACAAGCCCATGCACTTGGACTGGTGTTTCATGCAACGCAGCTGGAGGTGTCAGCAAGCTAAACCTTTCCACTTGTGGTATTCAAGGTACGCTACATGAGTTTTCATTCTTGTCCTTCCCTAATCTTGAATGTCTTGACCTCAGCCTCAACAAACTCTTTGATGCCATCCCACCTCAAATCAGTAACCTCTCCAAACTCCACTGTCTTGATCTCTCTTTCAATCAATTGTCCGGGAGAATCCCACCAGAAATCAGTATCTTGAGAAATCTTATCCATCTCTATCTCTATGATAATAAACTTTCTAGTTTGATTCCCAAGGAGATAGGGAACTTGAAATCTCTTCAGGATCTACATTTGTCCTACAATAATTTAAGTGGTCTCATCCCTCCAAATATTGGTAACTTAATAAACCTAAATACTTTGTACTTGGATTCCAATCAACTTTTTGGTTTGATTCCCAAGGAGATAGGGAATTTGAAATCTCTTCAGGATCTACATTTGTCCTACAACAATTTAAGTGGTCTCATCCCTCCAAATATTGGTAACTTAATAAACCTAAACACTTTGTACTTGGATTTCAATCAACTTTCTGGTTTGATTCCCAAGAAGATAGGGAACTTGAAATCTCTTGTATATCTAGATTTGTCCTACAACAATTTAAGTGGTCTCATCCCTCCAACTATTGGTAACTTAATAAACCTAAACACTTTGAACTTGTATTCCAATCAACTCTCTGGTTTGATTCCCAAGGAGATAGGGAACCTGAAATCTCTTGTAGATCTAGAGTTGTCCTACAACAATTTAAGTGGTCTCATCCCTCCAAATATTGGTAACTTAATAAACCTAAACACTTTGTACTTGGATTCCAATCAACTTTCTGGTTTGATTCCCAAGGAGATAGGGAACTTGAAATCTCTTGTAGATCTACAGTTGTCTGACAACAATTTAAGTGGTCTCATCCCTCCAAATATTGGTAACTTAATGAACCTAAACACTTCGTCCCTGGATTCCAATCAACTTTCTGGTTTGATTCCCAAGGAGATAGGGAACTTGAAATCTCTTGTACATCTAGGGTTGGCCGACAACAATTTAAGTGGTCTCATCCCTCCAAATATTGGTAACTTAATGAACCTAAACAGTTTGTACTTGTGTTCCAATCAACTTTCTGGTTTGATTCCCAATGAGATAGGGAACTTGAAATCTCTTCAAGATCTAGATTTGTCCTACAACAATTTAAGTGGTCTCATCCCACCTGAGATTGGCAACGCAACCCAAATTCATGTGCTGGACCTTTCTTCAAATCATTTAGTTGGGTTGATCCCAAAAGAATTCGGGAAGTTGTCTTCGTTGGTGAAATTGATGTTGAATGGAAATCAACTTTCGGGTTGTATATCATTGGAATTCGGATCATTGAATGATCTTGAATATCTTGACTTGTCAACAAACAAATTGAATGAGTCAATTCCGAGCATTCTAGGTGACTTGTTCAAATTGCACTACTTGAATTTGAGCAACAACAAGTTGGCGCAAACAATTCCATTTAAGTTGGGGAAGCTGGTTCAATTGAATGACCTAGATTTAAGTCATAACTCACTTGAAGGTAAGATACCATCAGAAATGGGAAGTATGCAGAGTTTGGTGACACTTGATCTTTCCCACAACAATCTTTTAGGTTCCATACCATCAAGTTTCGAAGAGATGCACGGCTTGTCGTACATGGACATATCCTACAATCACTTGGAAGGTCCCCTTCCCAGCATCAGTGTATTTCGAGAAGCTCCGCTAGAAAGATTGAAAGGGAACAAAGGATTGTGTGGAAAAGTTGGAGCTCTGCTGCCACCCTGCAATGCACATGGCTCAAAAAACCACCACAAGGTCATATTCTCTCTTCTAGCAGTATTTGTCCTTGTATTTGCTCTTTTTACAATTGTCTTTGTAATAGTGAAAAGAAAGAAGAAGCATCAAGATACTAAACAAAACCACATGCATGGAGAAATTTCCTTTTCGGTTTTAAATTTTGATGGAAAATCAATGTATGAGGAAATCATAAGGGCAACAGAAGATTTTGATTCCACATATTGCATTGGGAAGGGAGGACATGGAAGTGTCTATAGAATGAATTTGTCATCTGAAGACGTAGTGGCTGTTAAGAAACTACATCCGCTATGGGATGGCGAGATAGAATTTCAGAAGGAATTCTTGAATGAAGTAAGGGCACTCACTGAGATAAGACATCGGAATATTGTGAAGCTCTATGGTTTCTGCGCACATAAACGACACTCGTTTTTGGTGTATGAGTATCTTGAAAGAGGTAGCTTGGCCGCAATGTTGAGCAAAGATGAAGAAGCTAAAGAGTTGGGGTGGAGTAAAAGGGTGAATATTGTTAAAGGCTTAGCTCATGCCTTGTCTTACATGCACCACGATTGCTTGCCACCGATTGTACATCGTGACATCTCAAGCAAGAACATTTTGTTGGATTCTGAATATGAGGCCTGTGTTTCAGACTTTGGCACTGCTAAGTATTTAAATCCAGACTCAACTAATTGGACTGCCGCTGCAGGCACATATGGGTACATGGCACCAGGTAATATTGTGATTCCCTGTTCTCTGTATTTAGCACTTTTTAAGCTTTTGATTTTAGACCAATGCTTCATTTTCACTTCTGTGATTTAGAATATATAACTATTAGATATTGTTTATGTGAATGATGATGGAAACTTTTCTTATTTAATTATTTTTCTTCTTCAACATCCAGCTTTTAATTCTTTTTCTTCTTCACCGTCCAGCTTCTATTAAGCTATCTGTTTAGTTCTGAAAAAGAACCAAATTTCCTCGAATTTGTATGTTGTGTGTTTCAATGAATTATTAATTTGATTGGGAAATTGTGACTTCCTCACTGTCCTTTTTCTGAGAAGCAATGTTTTGAACACTTCAATCCGAGTCTCTTATTATACGCGTGTACAATTGATGCATGATACAATTTCTTCTATGTGCTTTTTCTGAGCAGAGCTTGCATATACAATGGAAGTGAACGAGAAGTGTGATGTTTATAGCTTTGGAGTTGTCACACTGGAAATAATTATGGGAAGCCATCCAAGAGATGTTTTCTCATCTTTATCATCCGGGGCATCATCATCGTCCTCATCTGCATCACCTGCCCCTGAAATGCCAATTTCGGAAGTTCTAGACCAACGCATCTCCCCACCCACAAAACAAGAAGCAGGGGAGGTGGTCTCTCTGGTGAAGATCGCATTTGCATCCTTGAATCCCAGTTCGCAGTGTCGTCCAACAATGAAGAAAGTTTCTCAGCTCCTGTCATCAACTCAGAGGCTGCATTTGTCAAAACCATTTCATATGACAACATGTGGTGAATTGCTTGCTCTTGATGGTTTCACTGCCTGATCAGGACATGTGCTGCTTTTCATTGGATGCCCACTTCTGTCTTGGTTATTAGTATTTAGAAATATTTTTCGTAATGTATGTATGTATCAATTTGCCACCTAAAATATTATGAATATTTTTCGTGCTATTAGCCCAACCCCGTCAAGCATTCCGTTAAAACTTCACTCGCAGTGCTCTTTTTTAATGTATAGAATAGTGATTCCTCAACAAAAATAAAAAAATAAAAAATAAAAAATAGTGAATGTATACTAAAAATACAACAAAATCATAAATTAGAGGACAGATAAAGTGATGATTCAACATTTTCTTTGGAGGGACACATTGAGACACGACACAAAATTCAAGTGGCATCAGTTTGAGTTTCTTTTCTTCTCTTTATAAATACTTTTAAACTTGATTCAAGTTTAGTTTTTTTAAAAACTTCTTTTAAACTTGATTATGTAAAATGAATGACGTAATTCCTTTTTCTTTCTTTTTTCTTTCTTGATAGTCCAAAATCAAAATGACATGGAAAATGAAATTTGGCATTTGTTTCAATCTCTGGAACATGGACTCAACTAATTGGGAAGTCTTCTCTCTTGCTGTGACGATATACGTTGGCATATATAATGTCAATCTACAATCTCGTCAAACAATGAAACAAGTCTCTCAACACGGATTTTTATTACAGGTAGTCTCTTTAAAATTCTTATTTTAGTCCTCAAACGTTCAAATCAATAAATATGATCCTCTATATTTTGGTCTACACATCAATTTGGTCTTTATCGTGGCATTCCAACAAAACTTTGTTAAAATTGGTCACATATCATCACCTCACCAACTTTAAAGGATATTTCATCAAAATAAAGCTCAATTTAGTCCTAAAACTCAAATTTTTGCTCAACAAAATCATATGCTTTCCATTTAGAATTTCACATTCAAGTATCGTCAAGGAGAGTACACAGCCTTGTTGAGCAAAATATGTAATTTTTTACTCTATTTTTCAGGGTTTCAATTCCTTCATCCAAACAAAGTGTTAAAGATCACGTTGATTGATTTGAAAGTTTGACAACTCAAATGAGAACTTCAAGAACCATTCATGTTTGATTTTATTGCAATTTAAGGACATGTCCAAATTTCCTTCAAATTCTTGACGGAATAAACACGTGTCTCTTACTAAGGGATATTTTGGATGGAAATTAGGATGTGTCCTTAAATTGGGATAGAATTAAACTACATGGGTTAAATTGACAAAATTAAAACTACATGGATCAAAGTGGAAAAACCTGCAAACTACACGGACCAAAAGAGATATTTCCCCTTTTTAAAAAGAATGAATTAGGGTTTAAGTAGTCCGACGACCATTACGGTGAGAAGGTAGGATACTTTGGTAGTTCGACGACAATTACGCCTGTTTAGTTTGGAATACTCACCTAATCCTCTGGGTCATACTCCGTTTTTTTTTTGGGTCCTTGTTTATCACCTTTGTGTAAAAAAGGGAAAAGAAAAGAATGAATTTGCTTCAATTTTTTATAGTTTTACAAATCTCATTTAGACGAGTATGACTCATAAAAATTGTCTTGCAATCCAGTCCAAATCAAACCACCAAACTGACGCATCCTATACGAAACAATAAGAATACATTTCCAAAAATAAAAGAAGAAAAAACACAGAATATTGAATGATCTTTTCAGTCGTGTGCGTGAGCCCCAAGGTGAAGATAAAGTCAATTAATCCGACGCGCAGAGTCATTAATCCTAGGGGTGAACATGGGTCGGTTCGGGTCGGGTATAAGCCCAAACCAATCACCGAATCGGGTCATATCGGGCAGGCCCAATGGGCAAACCGTACACCTCATTTTTAGGCCCAATTTCGATTGAATCGAAACCCGATAAGTCGGGTCGGTAGAGGTTTTTGCCGAGGCCCAAAACGAGCAACAACTGAAGGTGGTTTTTTTTAAAAAAAAATTTCCATGCCAATTATTTTTGGGGTCAGATTTCCAGGCCCATTCAAGTTTATGATTCCTTTATAATTTCCAATTTCTGTACTTCTGCATAATTTTAGCACATATCATTCTAATACAAATAAAAACCTGAAAATCATCATCCATCACATGTCCAAATTCACATAAATATATATTACAGACCAAGCAAATTGTGAGAGTAATCTCAATCACAATTTGCATACTTGCAAAGTTAAAAACTTAAGAAAGTCAAAATTATTACAGACCATTATAGAAAATCAAATCAAAACAAATAAATTTCCATTACATATAGAAATAAAATTCCATGAGTTTCAATGTTTCATACTTCTCAAATCAGCACCTCTGCATAAAAAAAACAGTTAATAAATATATGAATTAATAAGACATAAAGAAACTATAAATTTTGATTAATGTAGAAAAGAGAGAGAACCTTTTTCTACTTTTTCCAAAGCTTGGTAGAAATCTAACTCATCTAATGCGGGTTCTTTGTAGTAGCTAAACTCCTCCGCCCTTAACCAATCACTACAACAAATCAATGCCTCCACGGTTTTTGGAGTTAACGAACTCCTAAAGGGATCTACAACTCTCTTTCCCGTGCTAAAAGAACATTCCGAAGCCACGGTTGATGATTGGACAGCAAACACATCTTTTGCAACATTGGAAAGTATTGGAAATTTTGTAGCATTCTCCTTCCACCAATCAAGCAATTTGAACTCATCATTGGTAAGATTCACGGGAGGTTCCAATAAGTATTTATCAATCTCATTTCTTATCTCAACAACATCCTTATCTTTCCTTGACTTCAAAAACTTTTGTAATCTTGATGACTTAGTAACATCATTGTTCAAAACCGATGATCCTTCACCTACATTACCATGAAATACTTGGGCAGCAGCTGGATTTTGCTTTCTATAATAATCATACAAATTATATAAAAGTGTCTTGATCTCCAATGACATGTCATTAACCCCATTTTCATCAAAAACCAAGTCACCCAAGCAAAATGTCACATATTCCATCTTGTATCGAGGATCTAGAATAACCGCCACAAAGAATAACTTGTTGATATTATTAACATTCCCCCAATATTTATCAAACTTTCTCTTCATCATTGTTGCTATTTTGCACATAACAACATCATCAACATTCATCATAGAATTTATCTCATCCAAAAAAGAACATATCTCATGGATTGGGGCATTAGAAGACACGGTTTTAGAGGCACTAAATCTCAAAGTAGCATCATAAAACTTCTTCAAAAATTTGACAAATACCTTTGTATTTTCCCAATCCAACAAGGTTGGAGGACCCACTCTTTTCTTCTTTTCCTTACCATGAACTTCATACTCCTCAAAGTACCCCAAAAAGTTTGTGTCATCCTCCTCCATCCTCTCAAAACCCTTTTGGACCTTCAAAGCACTCTCCAACATCATGTAAGTTGAATTCCATCTTGTGCACACATCTAAAGGAACCATGATTTTTGTGTCAACCTTCTCCATCTCCACACAAGTCCTAAATTTCTCTAACCGTTGAGATGACCCCCTAATGTACTTAACACAATTACGAATACTCTCAATAGATTGATGAATTTCTTTCATTCCATCGGTTACAATCAAATTAGTAATATGTGCACAACACCTCACATGCAACAAACTACCATCACATATGAGTGAATTCCACTTTTCTAATCTCTTCTTCATGTAGCTAATACATCCATCATTGGAGGAGGCATTATCAACCGATATGGTGAAAACTTTGTCTATCCCCCATCCATTCAAACATGACTCTACTAGCCTACCAATTGTATCCCCCTTATGATTAGGAATGACACAAAAGTTAAGGATTCTCTTATGCAACACCCAATCATCATCACTGAAGTGGGCCGTGAGAACCATGTAATTGATGTTTTGAATGAAAGTCCAAGTGTCGGTGGTAAGGGACACCCTTTGTGAATTATGTACTAAGACACTCTTGAGTTTAGCTTTCTCCTCTTCATAGAGGTTCCACACATCTCTAGCAATTGTCGTACGAGATGGCAAATCAAATCTAGGTTGTGCCTCCTTCAAAAATTCACGAAACCCAATCCCTTCCACATGACTAAACGGAAGCTCATCCCGAATAATCATCTTGACACATGCAATTCTACATCTCTCTTTACTAAATGCATGTGCTACTAAGTTCCCCCCTTTCTCTTGACCCAAAAATGAAAGGACTTTTTGTTTTTTCTCATGTCTTAATGGAGAACTCTTACATTGACTTCTCAAATGGTGCCACAAAGTGGATGTGCCATTCTTTTTACCATCACATGCATAGTCCTTTTTACAGTACTTGCATATGCATCTAGGGTCACTACTACCATCCTCACACTTCATCTTTGTGAAATGATCCCAAACCCCCGAAGCATTCTTACAATTCCTTCTTTTTCCTAAAGTGCTAGGGACTGATTGTGGAGGGGCTGATTGTGGAGGGACAGATTGTGGTGGTGGTGGTGGGTTAGTTGAAACAGGGGTTTCAGATTGTCCTTCCATGAAAATAATAACCTATATGCAAATAAACATTTTTGTCAACTACTGAAATTGCTCGTTCATGATATTAGTAAACTACAATTCTATTTCTGTAAACTACAAATAAACTACAATTCATGACATTATATTAAGACACTCTATTTCTGTAAACTACAAAATAAAGCAGCAACCAAAAATAACAACTAAACCAAGAACCAAAAAAATATAGAAATTTACCAGAAATCAAAAGCACAAACCAGCAGCAAGCCAATCCTTTCCTTTGCCTTCAAAATCAATCTGTCCAGAAAATAAAATCACAACATAGTCAGGTTTTCAAGATATTATTTAGTACCTCAAAGCAATCCTTAAAAATCTGTCCTTAAAATAAATCAATCTATCCAGAAAATAAAATCACAACATAGTCAAGTTTTCAAGAAAATAAAATCAATCTGTCAAAGCCCTAAATTTTTAAATCAGGTTTTCAAGAAAATAAAATCAATCTGTCAAAGCCCTAAAATTTTAAATCAGGTTTTCAAGATATTATTTAGTACCTCAAAGCCCTAACTCGTCGTTCATGAGAATTTGCAGTTCAAATTAATCGACAAATTCAAGTGAGGAAAACTCAAAACAAAACGGACAGAGTGCAAGAGTGATAGAGAAAGAGCAAGAGTCACTGAGAGAGAGAGCGAGATTGACTGAGACACAGAGAGAGAGAGAGAGAGAGAGCGAGATTGACTGAGAAAGAGAGAGATAGCGAGCGTGAGAGAGAGCGAGCGTAACAGAGAGAGAGCGAGCGCGACAGTGACTAAGAGAAGGAACGACAGTGACTAAGAGAGATTGGAAGAACTCGACGAATTTGGTTTTGGGGAGAGGAGGTTGAGTGAGAGGTGCAGGCGGCAGATGTTCCTGAGAGACTCGAAGAAGAAGAAATAGAGGCAGAGCAGGAGAGTGAAAGGGAAACAAATTTGAAGCGGCTGAGTGAAATGAAATGTTAGGGTTTCTTCGCGAGTCATCGGGTGTGGCAAGGCGCAAGCTTGGGAAAAAATGGACGAATCATCAGCTGCCAAGTGTATTAATTTATTTTAAAATAATATAATTAAAAAAACTCGGTCCGGTCCGGTTTTTGCCGGTTTGGAGTAAAATTAAACCGGTTCTTCCGGTTCATGGCCGGTTCGGCCGGTTTTTTTACCGGTTCTTGAATTTTTAATTATTAAAACTGAACCGAATTGCCTAAAACGGTCCGATTCGGGCGGTTCGGTCGGGTTTTCGGTAATAATGCCCACCCCTAATTAATCCTACCAGCCCGAAGGAAACCCAAAGTGAAGTGACAGCCCCTGCCAGGTCTCTTTGGCCTTCTTGATCATCCATTCACATTACTCAACAACAGTTCAATGTGGGACACATTTCAACCCCTTCTGTCAAGCAGACAACAAACCTTCTTTGCTGATCCACCAATAACATCTATTAAGCTCTCGCCTCCATCAATTTCATTTCATTAAAAAAATAAGAGATGTGGGACACATTTCAACCCCTTCTGTCAAGCAGACAACAAACCTTCTTTGCTGATCCACCAATAACATCTATTAAGCTCTCGCTTCCATGAATTTCATTTCATTAAAAAGATAAGAGACAGAGACTTTGACTGAATATATGGAGATAATATGGAGATAATTGTGTGTTTCTTTCCTATATTTCAGTGTGTGTGAGAGTTAAAATATTTTATACTTAGAACCACGAGAACGAAACTAAAGTTGAAGGATAATGGGAATGATTTTGAAAATTGAAAGATTAAAATACAAATTAGGTCTAAATTCAGGGACTAATAAAACGAATAACCCAAAAATAAAACAACAAATACATGGTTTAACCAAAGTGAAGGAAGTAAGTCGGTGGGAGTTTTCTTTGGCTTTGTGAGAGTTTGGATTTAGAATGTAGAAAGTTGTAAAATCACTTGAATATCCAAACCCATTTTCTGTAAAACTTTTTCATTTTTTGAAATATGTACAACGACCCAGGTGAAGTGACAGCCACTCCCAGGTCTCTTTGGCCTGCTGTCAAGCATACAATGATCCACCAATAACATCCAATGAAGCTCTTACTTCTATCAATTTCATTTCATTCAGTTTCAACACAAAAATGCAAAATTTTCCAAAGAGACGAAGACTTTGACTCAAGGGTGTGAAAACCCCAAATGTCTTCCCAAACTGTCTTCCAATTAAGAAAATTAAAAAAAAAAAAAATGGAAAGAGCTTTCCAAAGTCTTGAACTCTGAAGACTTTGACTTTTGTGGAAAAGAAAATAGGCACTATAAATAAGACTCAGAAGTATTATAATATTATGTACCCACACAAACAATATCTTATAATAAAACCATGAAATCTTTGACTTGTTATGAAGTATGCTCTCTAGCTTATTGCCTTCTCTTGTACGTTCAGCTGCTTCCATCACCAAATTTCCTTCAATTAGCTTCTGCTACTTCTACTGATGAGGCAAAAGCTCTTCTCAAATGGAAAGCCACCTTTCAAAATCAAACCCACAACAAATATCTGTCCTCATGGGCTTACCCTCCCAGTAATAATTCCACCAACTCTTCCCGCAATCCTATAACAAAAGCAAGCCCATGCACTTGGGCTGGTGTTTCATGCAATGCTGCTGGAAGTGTCATCAAGATAAACCTTACTGAGTCTGGTTTACAAGGTACGCTACATGATTTCTCGTTCATGTCCTTCCCTAATCTTGAATATCTTGACCTCAGCATGAATAAGTTGTTTGGTTCCATCCCACCTCAAATCAGTTTCCTCTCCAAACTCAGTTATCTTGATCTCTCTTCTAATCAGTTGTCTGGGAGAATCCCGCCAGAAATCAGTCTCCTAAGAAATCTTACCATTCTCCATCTCTTTTTAAATAACATTTCTGATAATATTCCGAAAGAGATGGGAAACTTGAAATCTCTTGTTGATTTGCGGATTAGCGGTAATCAACTCAATGGTTCAATCCCCACATCCCTATGTGATCTAGACCTTACCATTCTCTATCTAAGTTATAATAATCTTTCTGGAGCCATTCCTAAAGAGATCGGGAATCTGAATTCTCTCATCGATCTAGAAATTACCGATAATCAACTCAGTGGTTCAATCCCGACATCACTAGGTGATCTAACAAACCTTAAGATTTTCTATGCCAGCAACAATAATCTTTCTGGAACTATTCCTGAAGAGATAGGGAACCTGAAATCTCTGACGGAGCTAACGTTGCAAGGGAATCAATTCAATGGTTCAATCCCAACATCACTAGGTGATTTGACAGACCTCACCGTTCTCTTTCTCTATAATAATACTCTTTCGGGGACTATTCCTAAAGAGATATGGACCATGAAATCTCTTGTGTGGCTGGCTTTGAGTGATAATCAATTGGATGGTTCAATCCCGACATCCGTAGGTGATTTGACAAACCTAACCAATCTCTATCTCTTTAGTAATAATCTTTCTGGCACCATTCCTAAAGAGATAGGGAATCTGAAATCTCTTGTGGAGTTAGAATTGTCAAAGAATCAACTGGATGGTTCAATCCCTACATCAATCGGTGATATGAAAAATCTTACCATTCTCTCTCTCTCTAGCAATTTTCTTTCTGGCACTATTCCTGATGAGATAGGGCACTTGAAATCACTTACTGAGCTAGATTTGAGCGTTAATAAACTCAATGGTTTAGTTCCCACTTCATTGGGTGAATTAAGAAACTTAAACGCCTTATTTCTGCGTGACAATAAACTTTCTGGGTTGATTCCCCAAGAGATAGGAAATCTGAAGAAGTTGAAAGAACTGGAGCTGGGATTTAATCAATTTGTTGGTTCTTTACCTCAAAACCTTTGCCAACATAGATCGCTTTCAAAGCTTCTAGTGAACAACAACAGTTTCATTGGTCCAATTCCGAAAAAATTGAAAACATGCACGAGCTTATTGAGAGTCCGTCTTGATGGGAACCAATTCACAGGAAACATATCTGAAGATTTTGGCGTGTACCCGAATCTTCAATATATAGATTTAAGCGACAACAACTTGCATGGTGAAGTGTCACGCAACTGGGGACAGTGCCCACAATTAGGAAGCTTACTAATTGCCAAAAACAACCTTACTGGTACCATACCACCGGACATCGGCAGCGCAACCCAAATTCATGAACTTGATCTTTCTTCAAATCATTTAGTTGGGGTGATTCCGAAGGAATTCGGAAGACTGACTTCATTGGTGAAGTTGATGTTGAATGGAAATCAACTTGTGGGTCCTATACCTTCGGAATTCGAATCATTAACTGATCTTGAATATCTTGATACCTCCACAAACAAATTCAATGAGCCAATTCCAAGCATTCTTGGTGACTTGTCCAAATTACACTACTTGAATTTGAGCAACAACAAGTTCAGTCAAGCAATTCCTTTCCAGTTGGGGAAGTTAGTTCAACTGTCCCAATTGGATTTAAGTCATAACTCACTTGAAGGTAAGATACCATCAGAATTAAGCACTATGGAGAGTCTGGAGAAGCTCAATCTGTCCCACAACAATCTTTCTGGATTCATTCCCACAAGCTTTGAAGGCATGCACGGCTTGTCATATGTTGACATATCCTACAATCACTTGGAAGGTCCCCTTCCCAATAGCCGCGCATTTCGAGATGCTCCGCCAGAAGCATTAAAAGGGAACATAGGTTTGTGTGGAAATGTTGGAGCTTTACCACTCTGCAAGCATGGCTCAAGAAAAGACCACAAACGGGTACTCATAATCATATTCTCCCTTCTAGCTGCAGTTTTTCTTCTATCTGCTTTCTTTACAATTGTGTTTGTGGTGGAAAGAAGGAAGAAGCGTCATGATAAAGAACAAAACAACATGCAGGAAGAAATTTCCTTTTCAATATTAAATTTTGATGGAAAAACAATGTATGAGGAAATCATAAGGGCAACAGATGATTTTGATTCCACATATTGCATTGGGAAGGGAGGACATGGAAGCGTCTACAGAGCGAATTTGTCAAATGCGAACATAGTGGCAGTGAAGAAACTCCATCTGTTGTGGGATGGCACGACCAATTTTCAAAAGGAATTCTTAAATGAAATAAGGGCACTAACTGAGATACGACACCGAAACATTGTGAAGCTTTATGGTTTCTGTTCACATGCACGTCACTCGTTTTTGGTATATGAGTATCTAGAAAGGGGCAGCTTGGCCACAATGTTGAGCAAAGATGAAGCTAAAGAATTGGGGTGGAGTAAAAGGGTGAATATTGTGAAAGGTGTAGCTCATGCCCTGTCTTACATGCACCACGATTGCTTGCCACCAATTGTACATCGTGACATATCAAGCAAGAACATTTTGCTCGATTCTGAATATGAGGCCTCTGTTTCGGACTTTGGCACTGCTAAGTTTTTGAACCCAGACTCAACTAATTGGAGTGCCCTTGCTGGCACATACGGATATATGGCACCAGGTAATGCTCTTCTCTGTTCTTTATATATTCTTATGTTTTTCCTTTTTGGCCAATCAATGCTTTTCATGGTTAGGACAGGATTATACTTCTTTTGGCATGATTATAGATTTTGTAAACCTACATTGAAGTGTTATGTCCCTGCTATGAGCTTCTTCTTTGCAGAGCTTGCTTATACAATGGAAGTAAATGAGAAATGCGACGTTTATAGCTTTGGAGTAGTAGCGTTGGAAGTGATAATTGGAAGGCATCCAGGAGATCTGATCTCATCTCTGTCGTCATCTTCTTCTTCAACATCATCACCATCTGGATTACCTGCCCATCAGATGCCAATTGTGGATGTTTTAGACCAACGCATTTCCCCTCCTACCCATCAAGTTGCAGGGGAATTGGTCTCTCTTGTTATGATAGCGTTTGCATGTTTGAATCCCAGTCCACAATCTCGTCCCACAATGAAACGAGTTTCTCAACATCTCTCAACTAAGAGGCACCATTTGTCAAAGCCATTACGCATGATAACATGCGGTGAATTGCTTGCTCTCGATGGTTTTACTATCTGATCAGGATGTGCCTCTTTTCTGTATTTCATTCTGTTTCTGCCTTCTTCTAATTATTCTTAGATGTTGCCTTGTTGTAATCTATTTCGCGCCCATTTCTGTGTTTGCTCTCGAACTTTAATAAGGATGCTTTCTAGCTAGTAATGTTTTTCGTTGTGAGGAAAGAGAAGAACAACACAGAAAATTTCTTTGTAAAATTACCACATTGAAGCAAATAAGCCAGCAATAATTTATTTGGCTTTGTGAGAGAGATGTTAAATGTAAGTAAAAAGATAGTTGTAAAAGCTCTTGTTTGGTGCCAATGGTCATCAAGAACTCACTTGTTTGGGCTCAATGGTCATCGCGAGTTAGAAGGGCAGATTTGTTGAGAAAAATGGCTCAATTAAAAAGATACAAAAATATTAAAAACCAGCGACCGGTTAAGGTTATGGCGACCGGTCGGTTTCAGCAAAATGCCAAAGCGACCGGTCGCAAGTTACAAGCGACCGGTCTCCCAGTCGAAGTCTGGAGCGAAAAATTGATTCTGTGACAAAGCGACCGGTCGCCAGTCATTGGGCGACCGTCGCCAAGACGATGCTGTTTCAAATTCCTACGCGTTTTCAAGTCTTCCTTGGTGTGCTACCACTTCCTATCGACTTGCAAGGATATTTCTGATCAAATCTGAGATATTAGAAGGTGGCATAGCAGCTGGAAAGTTGGGAGAACACATTGGCAAATTGATAACTTGTTTCATGAGTGTTTTCTCTCTTGGTTCAAGAGATTGATGGCAGCTAGCATCCTTTGTCCCTTGCTTTATGAGCTGCCAACAACAGGTGTCTAAAGAGAGATAACTAAAGCATGAACGTGTATAACTTAATGATATCTGATCTTGGAGTCCCAAGGCCTATATAAGAGGGAAGAGGAAGCAAGAGAACATTAAGTTGTTAAGTGCATAAGTTTGTGCAAAGTATAGAGAAGCTGAAAACTTGTAAGTTCAGAAAATACCAAGGGGAGAGCAAGAGAGTTCTCTAAGTGTATCAAGGTGTTGAGCAAGGGTGAGAGAGAAACAGATTGTGAGGGTAGTGTTCTAAGGGGGTTTCCTTTCTTTGTAAACCAAAGTTTGTAACCTATCTTCATTAGTGAAAGTTCTCAAGGAGATCACCAAAGAGGAAGTAGGCAATTTGCTGAACCTCTATAAACACTTGTGTCATTTCTTTCTTGGTTAAATTTCTGTGTGTGTGTAAGACTCATCCATCATTGAGTTGGTCACAAAGTTCATCAACAACAAGGTCCTAAGGGGAAGTGAGTTAGTATTAATTCACAACAAGTGGTATCAGAGCTGTGTTTTGGCAGCTGTGCTAGTCTTTCTTTTGGAGTGCTAGTGTGTTGAAGATGGCAAGTGAACAAGAAGTTGAGAGTGGTAGCAGTTCACAACATGTGAAGCAACCACAGGCAACAAGCATGAAGGTGGAGCTAAAGCCTTTCACGGGAAGGAGAACTTCACTCTTTGGCAACGAAGGATGAGGTCAGCTCTTACACAACAACATCTCCATGTTGTGTTAGTTGGCAAGGAAAAGAAGCCAGCAGACATGAAAGATGAGGAGTGGGGCGTACTTGACGAGTTAGCTAGAGGAGCCATCGAAAACTACCTCTCCGATGATGTGCTCATCAACGTGTTGAAGGATACCGCGAAGCAAACATGGGAGAAGCTCGAAGAGATGTTTGCAGGGAAGTCGCTGTCCAACAAGCTCTTCCTAAAGGAAGAACTCCTAAATCTGAAGATGGAAGAAGGAGGTAATCTAATGGAACATTTAAGTAGTTTCAATAGATGTGTTGCTGATTTGCAAAGAATGGAAGTTATTTATAGTACGGAGGATAAGGCACTTATGTTGCTAACATCCTTACCTCCGTCCTATAAACACTTTCGAACCACTCTTATGTTCGGGAAGGTCACTCTGGATTTCGAGCCTGTGCTGCAAGACATCATGACGCACCATAGGATGGCTCAACGTTCTGGAGAAAACTCTCAAGGTGAAGGTCTATTTGCTAAGACCGAAGATAGGGGTCGTTCAAAAAGGCGTGAAGGCAAGAAAGGCAACAAAGGAAGATCAAAATCCAAGGCGAAAGATGGTTGTTTCGAGTGTGGGTCAAAAGAGCACTGGAAAAGAAATTGCCCCATATGGAAAGAGAAGAAGAACAAAGGGAAGAATGCAGCAAACACAGCTGAGGAAGTCACGGAAAGTGATGGTGAGCTTTTATGTGTTAATGGCAATGTTAATACTAATACATATGCTAATTCTTCAAGGTGTTTCTCTTCGGATTGGATTTTGGATTCCGGGTGCTCATACCATATGTGCTCAAACAAGGAGTGGTTTGACACATATGAGAAAGAAGAAGGTGGCGAAGTTATAATGGGGAATGGCTCGGTTTGTAGAGTCATAGGCACCGGTACAATCAAGATAAAGATGCATGACGGGACTGTTAGGACGCTTGGAATGGTAAGGCATATTCCAAAGTTGCGTAAGAATCTTATTTCCCTTGGAACTCTTGATAAGAATGGTTATTCTGTTAAGGCTAATGGAGGGAAAATCATAATCTCAAAAGGTTCACTTGTGGTTATGAAGGGAGAAGTTCAACCTAATTGTCTATATAGATTGTGCGGTACAACAATAACAGGTGGAGCAGCTGTGTCCACAAGCAAGGACTCGGATGATGAAACTCAGCTTTGGCATTTGAGGCTAGGGCACATGAGTGAGAGAGGCATGCAGGAACTACATAAAAGAAAATTGTTGAAAGGTGTTCAAAGCTGCAAGCTGGAGTTCTGCAAATTTTGTACCATGGGAAAGCAATCGAAGATAGCTTTCAAGCTGCGAGATAAAGAGGAAGGTAGCACAGGAGTGCTAGATTATATTCACTCAGATGTATGGGGGCCATCACCGGTTAAATCAAAGGGTGGAGCTCGCTATTTCGTGACTTTCTTGGATGATTTTTCCAGAAAGGTTTGGGTCTACTTCATGAAGGAGAAATCTGAGGTCTTCACCAAATTCAAAGAGTGGAAGGCGGAAGTGGAGAACCTAACCGGAAGAAAAATCAAGATCCTAAGGAGTGACAACGGTGGTGAATATAAGGACAACAAATTTCTTGAGTTTTGCAGAAACGAAGGCATTAAGAGGCACTTTACCGTGAAGAAGACGCCCCAACAAAATGGAGCTGCGGAAAGGATGAATAGAACTCTCATGGAGCGTGAGAGATGTATGAGGATTCATGCAGGATTGCCCGAATCATTTTGGGCAGAGTCAGTTAACCACGCTGCCTATTTGGTTAACCGATCACCTTCAAGAAATCTTGAGTTCAAATGTGCAGAGGAGGTATGGTCAAATAAGTCAATAGTTTTTTCTAATCTTAAAGTGTTTGGATGCAGTGCATTTGCACTTATTCCTAGTGATGAAAGAACCAAGTTGAAGCCTAAGTCTCTTGAATGCATTTTCATCGGCTTCGAGAGCGGAGTGAAGGGCTACAAGCTATGGGATCCGGTGAACCACAAGAAGATACTCAGCAGAGATGTTGTGTTTGATGAAAAGACCATGCCTTTGAACAAAGTCAAGAATTCAGAAGCAAAGGAGGATGTTGTTGAAAGAGAAACAACCATTGAAGTTCCACTCAAGAAGGTGTCAAGAAAGACTTCACAAAAACAGCCAACTGAAGACGTTTAGGAGGAGGAGGAGTCTGACATTGAGGAGGAAGAAGCTGGGCAAAATCAACAACAAACTCAAGAAGAAGAAGAAGATGCTCAAGAAATGGTGGAGCCATCATCTATAGTTCGGTCCAGGCCCAAGAGAACCATCAAACCACCTCAAAGGTTTGGATGGGACACGGACTCAGTTCACTATGCTCTAAATGCAAGTGAAGAAGAACCAACCACGTTCCAAGAAGCTGTTGAGAATGAGGAGCGGGAAAGTTGGATGGAAGCTATGATGCAAGAGATGGAATCTCTACACCAAAACTCAGTTTGGGAGTTAGTTCCTAAACCCAAAGATCGCAAGGTTATTGGCTGCAAGTGGGTGTTTAGGAAGAAAGAAGAAATGCATGAGAAGGGAGCCACCATGTTCAAAGCTCGATTGGTGGCCAAGGGATATTTGCAAAAGGAGGGAGTTGATTATGATGAAATTTTCTCACCGGTGGTGAAACATACTTCTATACGGCTACTCCTCTCCATAGTAGCCCAAGAGGACATTGAGGTGGAGCAAATGGATGTGAAGACTGCTTTCCTCCATGGAGACTTGGAGGAAGATATCTACATGAGCCAACCTCAAGGGTTCATTGAAGCAAGCAAGAAAAATCTGGTTTGCAGGTTGAAGAAGTCTTTATACGGGCTAAAGCAATCTCCAAGGCAGTGGAATAAGTGCTTCGATTCTTTCATGATGAAGATTGGATATAGAAGATGTGAATCAGATTGCTGTGTTTACAGTCATGCATTTAAGGATGGTAACTTCATCCTTTTACTTCTTTATGTTGATGACATGCTAATTGCATGTAAAGATATGTCAAAAATCCAGGAATTAAAAACATTGCTTGGAAAGGAGTTTGACATGAAGGATCTAGGCTCTGCACAAAAGATCCTAGGAATGGAGATAAGGAGAGACAGAAACGCAGGCAAGCTATGGCTGTCACAAAGTAAGTACATTTCCAAAGTACTTGAAAAATTCAATATGATGGATTGCAAGCCCGTGTCTACTCCTTTGGCGGAGCATTTCAAATTAAGTGCACAGGAATGTCCTTCTACGAATGATGAGAAGGAAGAAATGAGCAAAGTTCCATATGCAAGCTTGGTAGGGTGTCTTATGTATGCAATGGTTTGCACACGCCCCGACTTAGCTCAAGCCGTAAGTGTGGTGTCAAGATACATGGCGAATCCGGGCAGACTTCATTGGTCAGGCAAAGTGGATTCTCAGGTACTTGAAGGGCACAAGGAGGCTTGGGATATTGTTTGAAAAACAACAAGGTAATGCATGTGTGTCAGGGTATGTAGATTCTGATTATGCAGGGGATCTAGACAAGAGGAGATCCACCACGGGATATGTCTTCATTTGTGGTGGAGGACCGATTAGTTGGAGAGCGGTGTTACAATCGGTTAGTGCCTTGTCTACAACAGAGGCGGAGTATATGGCGCTCACGGAAGCTTCGAAGGAAGCGGTATGGCTGAAGAGATTGGCTAAGGAATTCAGGATAGCCCAAAACTTGGTGGTGATTCAAAGTGATAGTCAAAGTGCAATCTACCTAGTGAAGAATCAAGTATTTCATGGAAGGTCTAAACACATTGATGTCCGATACCACCGGGTAAGGGATTGGGTGAATGAAGGAGACGTCATGATAAAGAAGGTTCATACAAAGGAGAACGCTTCAGATTGTCTAACAAAGCCAGTCACAGGCAGCAAAGTTCAAGCATTGTTTGAGCTTGCTCAATCTTGTTCCATGCTAAGATTGAGGTGGAGTTCTTGAGAGTTATCCGGACGATTCTCAAGAAATTAAAGATGTCCTGGAAAAGCAATAGTGTCCACAAGGGGTTTTAATCTCGCCATGGTGGAGATTGTTGAGAAAAATGGCTCAATTAAAAAGATACAAAAATATTAAAAACCAGCGACCGGTCAAGGTTGTGGCGACCGGTCGGTTTCAGCAAAATGCCAAAGCGACCGGTCGCAAGTTACAAGCGACCGGTCGCCCGGTCGAAGTCTGGAGCGAAAAATTGATTCTGTGACAAAGCGACCGGTCAGGATTGGGGCGACGTCGCCCAGACGATGCTGTTTCAAATTCCTACGCGTTTTCAAGTCTTCCTTGGTGTGCTACCACTTCCTATCGACTTGCAAGGATATTTCTGATCAAATCTGAGATATTAGAAGGTGGCATAGCAGCTGGAAAGTTGGGAGAACACATTGGCAAATTGATAACTTGTTTCATGAGTGTTTTCTCTCTTGGTTCAAGAGATTGATGGCAGCTAGGACAGGATTATACTTCTTTTGGCATGATTATAGATTTTGTAAACCTACATTGAAGTGTTATGTCCCTGCTATGAGCTTCTTCTTTGCAGAGCTTGCTTATACAATGGAAGTAAATGAGAAATGCGACGTTTATAGCTTTGGAGTAGTAGCGTTGGAAGTGATAATTGGAAGGCATCCAGGAGATCTGATCTCATCTCTGTCGTCATCTTCTTCTTCAACATCATCACCATCTGGATTACCTGCCCATCAGATGCCAATTGTGGATGTTTTAGACCAACGCATTTCCCCTCCTACCCATCAAGTTGCAGGGGAATTGGTCTCTCTTGTTATGATAGCGTTTGCATGTTTGAATCCCAGTCCACAATCTCGTCCCACAATGAAACGAGTTTCTCAACATCTCTCAACTAAGAGGCACCATTTGTCAAAGCCATTACGCATGATAACATGCGGTGAATTGCTTGCTCTCGATGGTTTTACTATCTGATCAGGATGTGCCTCTTTTCTGTATTTCATTCTGTTTCTGCCTTCTTCTAATTATTCTTAGATGTTGCCTTGTTGTAATCTATTTCGCGCCCATTTCTGTGTTTGCTCTCGAACTTTAATAAGGATGCTTTCTAGCTAGTAATGTTTTTCGTTGTGAGGAAAGAGAAGAACAACACAGAAAATTTCTTTGTAAAATTACCACATTGAAGCAAATAAGCCAGCAATAATTTATTTGGCTTTGTGAGAGAGATGTTAAATGTAAGTAAAAAGATAGTTGTAAAAGCTCTTGTTTGGTGCCAATGGTCATCAAGAACTCACTTGTTTGGGCTCAATGGTCATCGCGAGTTAGAAGGGCAGATTTGTTGAGAAAAATGGCTCAATTAAAAAGATACAAAAATATTAAAAACCAGCGACCGGTTAAGGTTGTGGCGACCGGTCGGTTTCAGCAAAATGCCAAAGCGACCGGTCGCAAGTTACAAGCGACCGGTCTCCCAGTCGAAGTCTGGAGCGAAAAATTGATTCTGTGACAAAGCGACCGGTCGCCAGGATTCGGGCGACGGTCGCCCAGACGATGCTGTTTCAAATTCCTACGCGTTTTCAAGTCTTCCTTGGTGTGCTACCACTTCCTATCGACTTGCAAGGATATTTCTGATCAAATCTGAGATATTAGAAGGTGGCATAGCAGCTGGAAAGTTGGGAGAACACATTGGCAAATTGATAACTTGTTTCATGAGTGTTTTCTCTCTTGGTTCAAGAGATTGATGGCAGCTAGCATCCTTTGTCCCTTGCTTTATGAGCTGCCAACAACAGGTGTCTAAAGAGAGATAACTAAAGCATGAACGTGTATAACTTAATGATATCTGATCTTGGAGTCCCAAGGCCTATATAAGAGGGAAGAGGAAGCAAGAGAACATTAAGTTGTTAAGTGCATAAGTTTGTGCAAAGTATAGAGAAGCTGAAAACTTGTAAGTTCAGAAAATACCAAGGGGAGAGCAAGAGAGTTCTCTAAGTGTATCAAGGTGTTGAGCAAGGGTGAGAGAGAAACAGATTGTGAGGGTAGTGTTCTAAGGGGGTTTCCTTTCTTTGTAAACCAAAGTTTGTAACCTATCTTCATTAGTGAAAGTTCTCAAGGAGATCACCAAAGAGGAAGTAGGCAATTTGCTGAACCTCTATAAACACTTGTGTCATTTCTTTCTTGGTTAAATTTCTGTGTGTGTGTAAGACTCATCCATCATTGAGTTGGTCACAAAGTTCATCAACAACAAGGTCCTAAGGGGAAGTGAGTTAGTATTAATTCACAACAAGATTCAGGGGACAACAGGCCAGGTTTTGGGACTGGAGTACAATGCATAAGTAGTGGAGTACAAGAAAAATAAGGAAGAAAGATGAAAACCTTCAATAGTAGTGGTGGAGCAGAATTGGTTAACGAGAAAGGAGGGCAAGAAAAATGAAAACCTTCAATAGTTTTTTAAAACAAAAATCAAAATCACTTTTATTTTGCAAATTGGTTTTCATTCAGAGATAATAGAAAGAAAGAAAAAAAAGGATGGAAATGAATGGCTTGGATGAAATTAAATTGACGAGTTATTCTTCTTCAGATTTGTTGGGGACAGCTAGAGTGAATTTTTTTGAGATATTTAGTCATATACCCATTCTTAGCACTAAAACTATAAATAAACCCTACACCATTTAATTTCTATAAATAAACCCAAAAAAAAAACCCAAAAAATGACAGCTGGCCCTATTGAATTTAATTTTGATTATTAAATTACTTTGATGCCCTATTAAGTGTTTTTGGTTTTTTTTATGAGGTTTTGGGGTTGGGTTTGTTTTAAGAAATCAATAGCAGTTTTGTAATTTAAAAGAAGTTAAAAGCTTTTTTGTTATGTTGTAAATGGGCTTTGGGTGTGTTTCTAAAGTTCATTTCATATATGATTTTTTTATAATTTGGACTCCTATATTGGGTATGATAGTGAATCTCCCTTAATTTTTCCACTAAATCATAGCAAGAAGCATGCTTTGCTTGAATTGTTCTAGTCGTGATAGGACCATTTGCTCTGTCCTCAAGCGCAATTTCAGTTAAGCATGCTTTGAGAAAATGCAAAAGTTGCAATTCCAACTTTAAAGAAAAAGGGCAGAGACTTCCACTCAAGTCAAGTGTGTATGAAATACTTGTGTCAAATATAGCTTCTGCACTGCCCTATAAGTAAGGCAGCGCGCATACGTATAGTACACAAACAACAAATAACAATGAGATCCTTAACTTCTGGTAAAGTATGCTTTCTAGCTCATTACTGCCTTGTGATCTTCTTGTATGTTTCATCACCAAATTGGGTTGCTTTTGCTTCTGATCCTGAAGCAAAGGCTCTTTCACAAATGGAAAGCCAGCTTATTTCAAAATCAAGCCCTCAATAATCTCACCTGGTACCCTCCCACTCATAATAGCACCAATTCTTCCAGCAATCCAAAAGCAAAAACAATCCCATGCACTTGGGCCGGTGTTTCATGCAATGCAGCTGGAAGTGTCAGGATCACGATAAACCTTTCCACTTGTGGTATACAAGGTACGCTACATGAATTTCCATTCTTTTCCTTCCCTAATCTTGAACAACTTAACTTGAGCGTGAACAAACTCTTTGATACCATCCCACCTCAAATCAGTTACCTTTCCAAACTTATCTGCGTGACCTCTCTGACAATCAATTTTCTGGGAGGATCCCACCAGAAATCGGCCTCCTGAGAAATTTTACCATTCTTGCTCTACATGAAAATAATTTTTTTGGGGATATTCCTTATGAAATAGGAAACCTGAAATCAAGTACTCAACATGTATAAATAAATAAAATTAACAATATCAAAGAATTTGAGTATTCATAGCTAGGCTACATCATAGAACTAGTAAAAGAAATTAGTTCATGAATGACTTATTGAGAATCTTGATGGTTAATGAAGACATGGCAATTCCTGCTACATTTGGTGACTTAAGAAACTATTTGAATTCTTACACCTACGGGATAACCAACTTTCCGGCCTCATCCCCCAACAAATAGAGAATCTCAAAAAGTTGACTAACTTGCAATTGGATACAAACCAATTTTTTGGTTATTTGCCGGCCTCATCTCCCCCAACAGATAGAGAATTTCAAAAAGTTGACTAACTTGCAATTGGATACAAACCAATATTTTGGTTATTTGCCCCAAAATATTTCCCAATTGGATACAAACCTATTTAACTTGCAATTGGATACAAACCTATTTGACTGGTCCAATCCCCAAAAGCTTAAAAAACCTACACGAGCTTATTCGGAGTCCGTCTTCCTGGGAACCAATTGAGAAGCAATATATCTCAAGACTTTGGTGTTTATCCAAATCTTCATTTTATAGATGTAAGCCACAATAACTTGTATGGTGAAATCTCACTCAAATGGGGACAATGCCCACAATCAAAAACCCTACGACTTGCGGGAAACAACTTTCCTGGGAGCATACCACCTGAGATAGCCAAAGCAACACAAATTCAAGAGCTAGATCTCTCTTCGAAATCGTTTATTTGGGTTGATTCCAAAGGAATTTGGGAGATTGACTTCTTTGGTCAAACTGATGTTGAATGGAAATCCACTTTTGGTTCATATACCCTCGGACTTGGGATCATTGAATGGCCACGAATATCTTGACTTGTCCACAAACAAATTGAATGAGTCAATTCCGACCATTGTAGGAGACTTGTTCAGATTACACTACTTGAATTTGAGCCACAACAAGTTGGCTCAAGCAATTCCATTGGATTTGGGGAAGTTAGTTCAATTGACCGACCTGGATTTAAGTCACAACTCACTAGAAGTTTGGATACTATCAGAAATGAGCAACATGCAGAGTTTGGTGACGCTCAATCTTTCCCACGGCAATCTTTGGGGTTCCATACCATCAAGTTTTGAAGAGATGTGCAGCTTGTCGTACATTGACATATCCTACAATCACTTGGAAGGTCCCCTTCCAAACATCACTGCATTTCAAGAAGCTCCGCCGAAAGCATTTAAAGGGAACAAAGGATTGTGTGGCAAAGTTGGAGCTCTGCCACCCTACAATGAGCATAGTTCAAAAGAACACCGAAAACGGGTATTTGGAATTGTTGTGCGAAAACACTTCCAAGACCTTGTTGTTAATGGACTACGCAACAATCACAACACAAGCTACGCAAAGATAAATCGCACATGAAACCACAAAAGTAAACACACACAAGAATTTATAGAGATTCGGCATCGTGCCTACGTCCTCTTCGGTGATCCCTGAGAAAATTCACCAGGTATGAGAAAAATCCCTTTGGTTACAATAAAGAACTCCCTTTGATTCTCTCTCTCTCTAGATTTCTTTTTCTCTCACCCTAGGTTTGTATATCTTGAATCTCCTCTAAACCCTAGTCTAAAGTACCTATTTATATGTATAGGCCTTTAGCACAATCATACAATGAATAGGAAACTAAAAAACCTCCCAAAACTAGGCCAAAAAACTGACCTGTTTTAAAACAGGAAATCGCGACCCGCTCGAACACCTGTGCTAAGATGCCTCTACCGCTCGAGCGCCTGCATGCTAGGTTGCTTCCTTATTTCCTTTGTTTAGTCGAGCCAACTCCAACAATCTCCACCTTGGCGAGCCTAAACACCTTTGTGAAAACCATTGATCCCTAGAACATCTTCAAACCTCTTGGTAATCGTTCTAGTAACTCCCAAGAGCTCCACCTCAATCTTCAGCATGTAACAAGATTGAGCAAGCTTAAACAATGTATGAACTTCTCAGCTGTAACTGGCTTGGTCAAGCAATCTGAAGCGTTCTCATCTGTATGAACCTTCTCTATCGCAATGTCCCCATCGTTCACCCAATCCCTTATCCGGTGGTACCGTACGTGAATATGTTTGGATCTTCCATGATACACTTGGTTCTTGGCCAAACATATAGCACTCTGATTGTCACACTCAATCACCACCAGGTCTTGAGCTATCCCGAACTCTTGTGCCAATCTTTGCAACCATAATGCTTCTTTAGAAGCCTCTGTTAGCGCCATATACTCCGCTTCAGGAGTAGACAATGCACTAACTGATTGTAGCACCGCTCTCCAGCTAATCGGTCCTCCACCACAAATAAAAACATACCCTGTGGTGGACCTTCTCTTGTATAAGTCTCCCGCATAATCTGAATCCACATATCCCAACACACTTGCCTTTCTTTGTTGTCTTTCAAACAAAATCCCAAACATCTTGGTGCCCTTCAAATACCTGAAAATCCACTTCACCGCATTCCAGTGTTGTTTGCCCAGATTTGCCATGTATCTTGAAATTACACTCACAGCTTGAGCCAAGTCGGGACGTGTGCAAACCATTGCGTCCATGAAAACCCTACTGCGCTTGCATACATAACCTTACTCATCTCATCCTTCTCTTTGTCACTAGAAGGACTCTCTTGGACACTTAGCCTGAAGTGCTCTGCCAAAGGAGTAAACACGGGCTTGCAATCCAACATATTGAATCTTTCCAAGTACCTTAGCTATGTACTTGCTTTGTGACAGCCACAACTTGCCCTCATCACGGTCTCTCCTTATTTCCATTCCTAGGATCTTTTGTGCGAGTCCAAGATCCTTCATGTCAAACTTGTTCCCAAGTTGGATCTTCAAACTCTTGAACCTTTGACACATCTTGACACACAATCAGCATATCATCCACATAAAGTAGTAACAGAATGATCTTCCCATCCTTGAACACATGATAATACACACAGCAGTCCGATTCACATCTTCTATATCCAATCCGCAGCATATAAGTTTCAAAGTGCTTGTACCACTGTCTTGGAGATTGCTTGAGTCCATACAAAGACTTCTTCAACCTGCAAACCAGTTTCCCTTACTTGCTTCAACGAACCCTTGAGGTTGACTTGTGTAGATATCTTCCTCTAAGTCTCCATGGAGAAAAGGTGTCTTCACATCCATTTGCTCCACCTCCATGTCCCACTGTGCCGCTATGGAGAGCAATAACCGTATAGAAGTATGCTGAACAACGGAGGAAAAAATCTCATCATAATCAATTCCTTCCTTCTGTAAGTATCCCTTAGCCACTAGACAAGCTTTGAATCTAGTTGGCTCCTTCTCACATATTCCTTCCTTCTTCCTAAACACCCACTTGCAGCCAATCACCTTTCTATCTTTGGGTTTATGGACCAACTCGAAACGGAGTTCCGGTGTAGAGATTCCATTTCATCAATCATAGCACTCATCCAACTTTCCTGCTCCGCACTCTCAACTGCTTCTTGGAACGTAGTTGGGTCTCTTTCACTTATGTTTAGAGCATAGTGAACTGCGTCTGTTTCCCATCCAAACCGTTGAGGAGGTTTGATGGTTTTCTTGGGCCTGGACCTTGCTATGAATGGCGGCTCCACCTGATCTTGAGCATCTTCTTCTTCTTCGCCTTGAGTCTGTTGTTGTTGCCCAAATTCCTCCACCTTAGTGTCGGACTCCACTGCTTCATGGACATCTCCAATTGGCTGCAAACTCGGAGTACCCCCGAACACTCTACTAGATGATTCTGGAACGGTTGTTTCTGTCCCAACAACATTCTCCTTCACCTCTTGTTTCTTGACTTTAATCATAGGCTGTCTTCTCGTCAAAGACAACGTCTCTCCTGAGTATCTTTTTCAGGTTCACTGGATCCCATAACTTGAAACCCTTCACACCACTCTCAAACTCGAGAAATATGCATTCAAGAGACTTTGGCTTCAACTTGGTTCTCTTATCACTAGGTATAAGAGCATAGGCACTGCATCCAAATACTTTCAAAATAGAATACTCAATAAACTTGTTAGACCATACCTCTTCCGCACACTTTAAATCAAGATACTTTGATGGTGACCGGTTAACCAAATAGGAAGCGTGGTTAACCGCCTCCGCCCAAAATGCCTCGGGCAAGCCTGCATGAATCCTCATGCACCTCTCACGCTCCATGAGAGTTCTGTTCATCCTCTATGCGGCTCCATTCTGTTGGGGCGTCTTCTTCACGTTAAAATGCCTCTTGATACCTTCGCTCTTGCAAAACTCAAGAAATTTGCTATCTTTATATTCCCTAACCCCCCCCCCCCCAATTTTCACTCCTAAGGACCTTGATCTTCCATCCTGTTAGGTTCTCTACTTCTACCTTCCACACCTTGAATTTTGTGAAGACCTCGAATTTCTCCTTCATGAAATAGACCCTAACCTTCCTAGAAAAATCATCCAAGAAAGTAACATAGTAGCGAGCTTCACCCAATGACTTAACTAGCGCGAACCCCCACACATCCGAGTGAATATAGTCAAGCACTCCCGTGCTCCTCTTTTCCTTGTCTTGCAGCTTGAATGTCACTTTCGAACTGCTTCCCCAAGGTACAATACTTGTAGAACTCAAGTTTGCAATTGTGCACGCCCTTTAGAAGCTTCCGTTTGTACAACTCTTGCATGGCTCGCTCACTCATGTGCCCTAGCCTCAAATGCCAAAGCTGAGTATCATTTTCTGAGTTCTTCTTGGTAGATATAGCTGCTCCACCGATCATTGTTGTACCACATAGTCGATACAGGCAGTTAGGTTGAATCTCCCCTTTCATAATCACGAGTGAACCCTTCAAAACTATGAGCTTTCCTCCCATACACTTGTACGAATAACCATTCTTGTCAAAAGTACCCAAGGAGATGAGATTCTTCTTCAGCTTAGGTATGTACTTAACCATACCCAATGTTCTAACCACGTCGTCATGCATCTTCACCTTGATTGTACCTGTTCCTTCGACTCTACAAACTGAGCCATCCCACATCATAACTTCGCCACCATTGTCTGTCACGCCCCGGACCCAGGGGTAGGAGGAAACTCTGCGCCCGGTGCGTGAGAAAATAAAATATAAAGAAGCCGGAACATAAAATAAACTTTTTCTTATAAAAATAGTTTCAAAATCTTACAACTTTACATTTACAACACTCTCATCTAATTCAGCCTCAACTAGTTTAGTCCTTGTCTTGCCCACTAATTCATCTGAAAAATTAAACAAGGTGAGGGATGAGCAACCACCGCTCAGTGAGTAGATTATGTAATATGCCAGTCAAGCAATGCCGTTTTACACACTCTATAAAATATAATGAAAAGATACACCAATCCAGATCATATCACATCATCCCTTCATATCTTGGTTATCCTTCATAGCATGTAATCAACCACGTGATCCTTATATTGGCCTTACTGACCTATGTCCCCGCGTGGTACATCTATCCCTCGGATACCCCAACATTGAAGTTCTCACGTCCCATGAATAATACATACTTCATAAACATTCCAATCAATATATACATAGTATGAAAGATTGCACCAAATTAGACATGCTTGACTTGAAATAGAGAGATATTTGTAAATAGAACAAATCCACGATAATTCATGGTTTTCATATTTTATCACAAAATAAGAATTTTTAGAACACATTACATAAGCCACCCACCTCGCTAATGAGAACCCTTTAAATAAATTGGCAAAACAACCCATCTACTTATCTCCTCCAATAATCACCTCTCTCTCTCTCTCTCTCTCTCTCTCTCTCTCTCTCTCATTTCTCAAGTTTTGAAATTATAAGGTTATGCTCCTATTTATAGTGGTTATAGGGATAGGATAAACTTCAATATTAAAAGGATAAGAACATTCAAGTTTATCCAGAAGATAAATATCCTAACAAGATAAGATCATCCAAGTTTATCCAAAAGATAAATATCTTAAAAAGATAATATCATTCAAGTTTATCCAAATGATAAATATCTTAAAAAGATAATATCGTACAAGTTTATCCAAAAGATAAATATCTTCTTTTATCCTTTTAAAAAATACGGGTCTTCACATTGTCCGTCTCATATGTGTCAAACCAAGACTTGTTTGAACACATGTGATACGAGCACCTAAAATCCAAAATCCGATCAGAAGCAGAAACCCTGGAAGTATTAGCAAGTGCATAAGTATTAACAATGCTATTAGTAAGTAAAATCTCATCGTCGCTCTCTTCCGCGACCCCGGCTTCATCCGACTTCTTCCCTTTGTTTCTCTTCTCTCACCATGTAGGGCAATTCTTCTTCCAATGATCCTTTGACCCACACTCGAAACAACCATCTTTCGCCTTGGATTTTGACCTTCCCTTATTGCTCTTCTTGCCCTCACGCTTGCTCGATCTACCTCTCTCCTCGAACTTGACCACAAGACCTTCACATTGAAAGACTTCACCGGAACGTTGAACCATTTTGTCATGCGTCAGGATGTCTTGCATGACCTCTTCATACTTCAAGGTTCCCTTCCCGAACATAAGCGTCATGCGAAAGTGTTTATAAGACGGTGGTAGGGATGTTAACAACATCACAGCCTTGTCTTCCGACTTATAAACCTCATCCATTCTCTGCAAGTTAGCAATACACCTATTAAAGGCGCTCACGTGCTCCATCATGCTTGCGCCCTCCTCCATCTTAAGAGAGTGAAGCTCTTCCTTCAAGAAAAGCTTGTTGGATAATGATTTTGACGCAAACATCTCTTCTAGCTTTTCCCATGTTTGCTTTGCGGTGTCTTCCATCGCATTACACAACACCTCATTAGTTAGATGTTGTTCGATGGATCCTCTAGCAAGCCTGTCTAGGTCATCCCACTCTGCATCTGTCATGGTTACCGGCTTCTATTCCTTGCCTTCCAAAACTTTGCTGAAACCTTGCTGCTTAAGAACATGCTTCATTCTTCTTTGCCAAAGCGTGAAGTTCTCCTTGCCGGTAAACGGCTTTAAGTCCACCTTTGTGCTTGATACCCATTGTGACTTAGTACCGGAACATTCTTCCGTCCTTGTCGTCTACCATCTTCAACACACCGCCGCTCTTAAAGTTATAAGAGCACTTGGGCATAAACCAACGCCAGCAACACCATCGTCTGCCATCTGATACCACTTGTTGTGCGAAAACACTTCCAAGACCTTGTCGTTGATGGACTATGCAACAATCACAACACAAGCTACGCAAAGATAAATCGCACACGAAACCACAAAATTAAACACACATAAGAACACACAAGAATTTATAGAGGTTCGGCATCGTGCCTACGTCCTCTCCAGTGATCCCTGAGAAAATTCACTAGTATGAGAAAAATCCCTTTGGTTACAATAAAGAACTCCCTTTGATCTCTCTCTCTCTCTCTCTCTCTCTCTCTCTCTCTCTCTCTAGATCTCTTTTCTCTCCTCACCTAGGTTTGTATATCTTGAATCTCCTATAAACCCTAGTCTAAAGTACCTATTTATATGTATAGGCCTTTAGCACAATCATACAAGGAATAGGAAACTAAAATTCCTCCCAAAAATAGGCCAAAAAATCGACATGTTTTAAAACAGGAAATCGCGACCCGCTCGAGCGCCTGTGCCAAGATGCCTCTACCGCTCGAGCGCCTGCAGGTTCCGCTCGAGAGCTTGCATGCTGGGCTGCTTCCTTCTTTCCTTTGTTTAGTCGAGCCAACTCCAACAGGAATCACATTTTCCCTTCCAGCAGTATTTGTACTTCTATATGCTTTCCTTACAATTGTCTCTGTAGTGCAAAGAAAGAAACATCAAGATAAAGAACAAAACAACATGCATGAAGAGATTTCCTTTTTAGTTTTAAATGAAAACATCTCCTTTCCCATAATTATTTCCAATGTGACAACTCCAAAGCTATAAACATCACACTTTTCATTCACTTCCATTGTATATGCAAGCTCTGCTTAGAAAAAGAGAGAAGACTTCCCCGCATTAAGAAGCAGGGGAAGTCTTCTCTCTTGTTGTGACGATATTACAGCCACATCAATTTGGTCTTTGTTGTTGCATTCCAACAAAACTTTGTTAAAATTGGTCACATATCATCACCTGACCAACTTATTTCATCAAAATATAGCTCAATTTAGTCTTAGAACTCAAATTTTTGCTCAACAAAATCATCTGCTTTCCATTGAGGGTTTCACATTTAGGATTTCATCAAGGAGTACACAGCCTTGTTGAGCCACATATGTAATATTGTTTCCTTTGTTTTTCAAGGTTTCAATTTCTTCATCCAAACAGAGGGTTAAGGACCACATTGATTGGTTTGAAAGTTTGAGAATTCAAATGAGGACTTTTGAAAACTTCAAGGACCATTCATGACAAAAACCCTTCTCAGGTACCTTTCTATTCGGAGGCTGCATTTGTTGAAGCTGTTACCTACGACACCATGTAACATAGTGCAGTGGCAAGCATACAGTAACCTCTCACTTTCCATCAATTTCATTTCAGTAATTCCAATATATTTTTCTCCCAAAAACTTCAAAGTCGAGGAATCCTTGATCGAAGAAAAGTCTATGAGAAAGTTGTACATACTAAAAAACAAACAGAATCGAATGGCTCCTTTAATAAGTTATCTTGTCAATTCTTAGTTAAAACCGATGAACATGCTCATTTTAAGGCCTCTCAAACTCTCAGTAGCAGCCAAGTCAAGTGATAAAGACAACGAATATTATAGGTTTCTATTTAAACCCTGCAAATCTCCAAGTTCAACCAACAAAAATGTTTTGCACATTAATGTCTTAATTATTTATGGCAAACAAAATTGTTGTAGGGGCTTTTTCGTTTGGACGGCTAGCTCCGCGGGCCTGGGCTGCTGTAAATAGCCAAATGTGTGAAAATTGCCCCTAGGTCTGAGTTCAAGAATCAGACCCCAAGAATGCTTCGAAAGGGTAGCTAAGCCTTAGGAAGCACCTTGGTTATCTTCACCAACAAAAAACAACAGTCGCTTACAAGTAAATTCTTAGCTTGGCATAAGAAGCTTGTGGCATGGGAGCAAAGCAACCATGAGTTTAGCATTAAAGATAGAGAGGGCTGTGAATTCCTATGAGAAACAGGGGTTCTAAGGAAAGGGGGAAGGGATTCTAAGAAGGTTTGTTGAAGAAAGAGAGATGGGGGGTATAATGGGTGTGTTGAGCGGTTTCCGACGGCTTGACGAAAACTCTGTCAAGACCTGGAATAACTTGCCAAAAGAGAAAATTGGAGGAGATGGAGGAATATGGCTCGAAATTGAAGGGTTCCAGGGGTGAGAGATGATGCTTGCTCTCTGGGTCTGGTTTGCTTACCTTCGATTGAGTTGTTTTTCAATGGGTAGGAGACAATCCCTTTTATAGCCGCTGGAAGCTCTCCTATTTCAAGAAACCCTAATGGGTTCTCCTAATTTTTTCCAAGTCTCCTTGTTCCTTTCTCTCCTCTCCCTTCGATCCATCCCCTTTTGTGAAATCCTCCTTCTACCCAATACACAGAGACTAGATTTTTGGGAATTCAGAAGCCTTCCCGCAGCTATTCCAATGGTGATTTCCTATCCTTGATTATCACCTCTCCTTCTTTCCTCCTCTATTTCATGGCAAGGTCTGGTAAAGGAAGGAGATGGGTAGCTTTGGCTGGTCCGAAGGCTGCCTTTTCTCCTATGCGCGCCAATATCCTATGGTCCTTTGAATGTCGTTCCTTGAGGTTTGTTCTCTACCCACGTGCTGGAGCCTCCCAGCAGCTCACATACATAGGCAGTTTTGGCTTTTGTCGAGGCTTTTGTCTCCAGCCATGTGTTGGAGATTGCAAATATTTTCTTCTTGGTTGCTTGGGCTTTCATAAGGTGATGTGTTAGCAAATTAAGAGAATGGGCTAATTTCCTAAAGTTATAGGCTATCTTATTAAGGTGATATGCTATTTTATCAAGGTGATGGGCCAATTTTTCTAGAGTATTGGGCTAATTCTTCTCTCTTTTATACTTACCCACATATTTGGGCTCAAGAAATGGGCTGGAGTTTTGGGGCTCCCAAGCAACCCAAAATTTCCATTTCTCGGCTCATCAATGGCCCTCATGAAAGCTCGTTACCAACCATGCCACAACCCACTCAGCAAGTCCCGGGCATTTGCGTGGCTTTGGCCCACTTAAGCTTGTAGCGTGACTAGGTGTGAAAGAATGATTTCCCACTTGGCATGGCATGTCGATTGGCGTGCTTGAATTTTATCGTCTTTGAAAAGAGACATGATGACAGGGTAATTAGCATGGGCTCGTAGAGCCAGTGCATTTATAGGCTCTAGCGTGGCGGATTACATATTTATTTGGCATGGCACGTGGATCGTAACTCGTGCGAGCGTGAATGGCGAACTTTCGAGTGCCTGAATCAGGTTTCTTCTTAGTAAGGTATTGTCCTGGGCCTGGAATATATTTGGGCCTAGCCTTAGATTTTTTGGGCCTCAACAATTGTAAAAAAAATAAATTTAACCTCAATTACGTCGTCTTGGGCAGCCTCTCTATATGAAATTTTATTAATAGGGTTCAACTTGAATTTAAATGTGTTTAAAAAATATATGTTGTTGGATGTTGGGTGAACTTGAATATTTACAGGGTTTAATTAAAACATCTATAAATTTATTATAGAAATCGTGTTCTTGACTCATGAGTCGTAATAATAGGAAGGAGAAAACGGCATTCAAGTATCAACCTCATTTTACTAAAGTTCAGGGACAACATGCAAACTTTCCAATTTTAACATTACAGATAACAGACAAAGACTTTGACTGAAGATAAATAGAGATAATTGTGTGCTTATTTCCTATCTTTCAATGTGTCAGGGTTCTAATATTTTCTTGGTAGAGAAACTTTATTGAGACTCAACAATCCAAATAAGAACAAATAAAAATTTACAAAGCTATAAAAAACACCACATATAGAGCAACAACCTCAACCTCGGCTATTGAAATCTCTCCTGAACTTGTGCTTAATTTTCATTTTGCTCCATAAATTATTTTATTTTGAAAATTAAGGATACAAACTTTCGTCATTTTAAAATGACTGAGCAGAACTTGAAAACGTTCCAAGCCATGTTAACACCAAATCTATGCATAATATTACTCGAATATACCCACACACACACACAAAAGTTATTTTTCTCTCTATTTTTGTTATAATTATTTTATTATTTTATTTTTTTTGTATATCTATGTTATTTTATTTTTCAGTTTTTAATTATTTATAAGATACAAATTGACCAATTTGCCCTCATAGTGCCCACTTGGTATCTTTTAACTGTAAAATAGTTGGAATGTAAGGAAATTTAGCACTAGGGGGAAGATTGACTAAAAAAAATGTTTGTATCCTGAATTTTCTCAAATAACAAAACAATGCACAAGTTCAAGGGGAATTTCAAAACTTTAGCCTCTCTTTTTTTACACCCCAAATAACCGATTTTTTGAAGAAAAAAAAATATCTGAAGAAATAGCTTTCATTCAACTACAAAGCAAGCAATAATCAAATAAATAACCGATGAATTCGTGAATCACCTCTGTATTTTGTGTTGATAAATTAAAAAATTAAGTTGGCATCGGAAGAGCACAATAATCAAATGAATTTATCCAATCAACGACAAAACAAATCGAATCAATAAACGACTCTACAATTTATAGATGAGATCCGAAAGACTTTTTTTATTTATTTTTATTTTATATAAATAGCTCTGCTCATATTTGGTGAGAGATTAAAGAGGGAAAAAAGAAGAAGTTGAAAATGGACCATTAATGCTGCTAAAGGGTAAAGCCACGTGAAAGGCACGTGAATTTGATTTCTGAGTCGTCTAAGGCAACTGAGAATAGCCATGCACCAAGAAAAAATAATAATAATAATGTGCCAAGCATTATTCAAGCATATAGCTAGTGATGAGCTCTCACTTCCATTCATTTCATTTCATTAATTCAGTCCAGAAAATGCAGAATTGACATTTAACTATAACTATAAAGAACGAGAGACAAAGACTTTGACTCCAGCCATTGTAAGAACAACCACTGAGGTGAAAGATAACTTATTCAAGAGCACAAGGAACAGGCTTTTTGCACCCAAGTTGTATCTAAAGACTTTTCAATGCTCAACAACCCCAAAGACTAACCCACATTATATAAGTAAGGCATAGCCCATACAATATACGTATACCACACAAACAATAACCATGACATCTTTAACTTCCGCTAAACTATGCTTCCTGCCTTATTGCCTTGTCATCTTCTTGTTTGTTTCATCACCAAATTGGGTTGCTTTTCCTTCTGCTACTTCTACTTCTCATACTGAAGCAAAGGCTCTTCTCAAATGGAAAGCCAGCTTATTTCTAAACCAAGCCCTCAATAACCTCACCTGGTACGACCCTCCCACTCATAATATTAATGCCACCAATTCTTCCAGCACCAACCCAAAACCAAGAACAAGCCCGTGCACTTGGACTGGTGTTTCATGCAACTCAGCTGGAAGTGTCAGCAAGATAGACCTTTTCAATAGGGGTTTACAAGGTACGCTACATGAGTTTTCATTCTTGTCCTTCCCTAATCTTGAATATCTTAACCTCAGCTTGAACAAACTCTTTCATGCCATCCCACCTCAAATCAGCTACCTCTCCAAACTCCACCATCTTGATCTCTCCCAAAATCAGTTTTCTGGTTTGATTCCCAAGGAGATAGGGAACTTGAAATCTCTAGTAATTCTAGATTTGTCAGCCAATAATTTAAGTGGTCTCATCCCTCCAAATATTGGTAACTTAATAAACCTAAACACTTTGTACTTGCATTCCAATCAACTTTCTAGTTTGATTCCCAAGGAGATAGGGAACTTGAAATCTCTTGTAGATCTAGAGTTGTCCCACAACACTTTAAGTGGTCTCATCCCTCCAAATATTGGTAACTTAATAAACCTAAACACTTTGTTCTTGGATTCCAATCAACTTTCTGGTTTGATTCCCAAGGAGATGTGGAACTTGAAATCTCTTGTAAATCTAGCGTTGTCCTACAACAATTTAAGTGGTCTCATCCCTCCAAATATTGGTAACTTAATAAAGCTAAACACTTTGCTCTTGCATGACAATCAACTTTCTGGTTTGATTCCCAAGGAGATAGGGAACTTGAAATCTCTTGTAAGTCTATGGTTGGGCAACAATCAACTCAATGGTTCAATTCCTGCTTCATTTGGTAACCTGAGCAACTTGGAATCCTTACATCTACGGGATAACCAACTTTCCGGCTCCATTCCCCAGGAGTTAGAGAATCTCAAGAATTTGACTTACCTGGGTTTGGATACAAACCAATTGTCTGGTTATTTGCCCCCAAATATCTGCCAAGGTGGAAAACTCACAAACTTTTCAGCAAGCACAAACTATTTGACTGGTCCAATCCCCAAAAGCTTGAAAAATTGCACAAGCTTATTCAGAGTCCATCTTGAGCAAAACCAATTGACGGGAAATATATCTGAAGACTTCGGTGTTTATCCGAATCTTGATTTTATGAATATAAGCCACAACCACTTGTATGGAGAAATCTCACACAACTGGGGACAATGCCCAAAGTTAACAAGCCTACAAATGGCAGGAAACAACCTTACTGGTAGCATCCCACCTGAGATAGGCAACGCAACCCAAATTCATGAGCTAGATCTCTCTTTGAATCATTTAGTTGGGTTGATTCCAATGGAATTCGGGAGACTGACTTCTTTGGAGAGGTTGAAGTTGAATGGAAATCAACTTTCAGGTCATATACCCTCTGAATTCGGATCATTAACTAATCTTGATTATCTTGACTTGTCAACAAATAAATTCAGTGACTCAATTCCCAACATTCTAGGTGACTCGCTCAAATTATACCATCTGAATTTGAGCAACAACAAGTTATCTCAAGCAATTCCTTTTCAGTTGGGGAAGTTAGTTCAATTAAATGAACTGGATTTAAGTCATAACTCACTTGAAGGTAAGATGCCATCAGAAATGGGCAGTATGAAGAGTTTGGTGACTCTCAATCTTTCCCACAACAATCTTTCGGGTTCCATACCATCAAGTTTCGAAGAGATGCACGGCTTGTCGTACGTTGACATATCCTACAATCACTTGGAAGGTCCCCTTCCCAACATCAGTGCATTTCGAGAAGCTCCGCTAAAAGGATTGAAAGCGAACAAAGGATTGTGTGGCAAAGTTGGAGCTTTGTTGCCACCCTGCAATGCACATGGCTCAAACAACCACCACAAGTTAATATTCTCTCTTCTAACGGTATTTGTACTTGTATCTGCTTTCTTTACAACTGTCTTTGTAATAGTGCAAAGAAAGAAGAAGCATCAAGATACTAAACAAAACCACATGCATGGAGAAATTTCCTTTTCGGTTTTAAATTTTGATGGAAAATCAATGTATAAGGAAATCATAAGGGCAACAGAAGATTTTGATTCCACATATTGCATTGGGAAGGGAGGACATGGAAGCGTCTACAGAGTGAATTTGTCATTTGGAGACTTAGTGGCCGTGAAGAAACTTCATCTGCTATGGGATGGCGAGACAGAATTTCAGAAGGAGTTCTTGAATGAAGTAAGGGCACTCAGTGAGATAAGACATCGGAATATTGTGAAGCTCTATGGTTTCTGCACACATAAACGACACTCATTTTTGGTGTATGAGTATCTTGAAAAAGGTAACTTGGCCGCAATGTTGAGCAAAGATGAAGAAGCTAAAGAGTTGGGGTGGAGTAAAAGGGTGAATATTGTTAAAGGTGTAGCTCATGCCTTGTCTTACATGCACCACGATTGCTTGCCATCGATTGTACATCGTGACATCTCAAGCAAGAACATTTTGTTAGATTCTATTAAGGAAGATATCTCCATTAATTAGTCAATATTGTAAATTGATATTGTAGTTATTTGCTTCCTTATTTAGTTTATGATCAAGCCTTTGTTATAGGAGATAGTTTAGGATACTATTGACTGAATCGTTGTATAAAGCTGTAAACCAAGTTGTGGAATAATATCTCGAAAATTATAATCCCATTCTATGCTTTTCATCATGGTATCAGAGCAATAGATATCTGGGAAAATAAAAGCAAACCCTAGCAAAAAAAAAACAAAAAACAAAAAACAAAAAAACAACCCTAGCAAAGCATAGCCATGGTTGATAGCGCAGACACGAAGTCAACCTCCTCAGGCATGACTCCGCGTTCAAAGTGGGAGAGTCCTAATCATCCACTCTATCTCCACTATTCGGACCAGCCTGGTGCAGTACTTGTGCCACAGCCATTGGTGGAAGACAATTATAGTACATGGGTTCAATCCATGACCATGGCCTTAACGGTCAAAAACAAATTAGGGCTTGTTGATGGGACAGTCAAGAAGCCAAATGAAGATGAACATGAAGAATTGCAGCAATGGAATCGATGCAATAACCTGGTTAAGACATGGCTCTTAGGATCCATGTAAAAAGAAATTTCAGGTAGCGTCATCAACTGCAAGGATGCGAGGCAGATGTGGCTTGATTTACAGGAAAGGTTTTCTCATGTGAATATCGTTCAATTGTTTCACATAGAAAACGAGATTCATGACTGTGTGCAAGGTAACATGACGGTGAGTTCATATTTCACCAAATTAAAGGGCCTATGGGACGAACGTGACGTGCTGTGCTCTATCCCTGCATGTAGTTGTGCTACGAAGAAGGAAATCACTTCTTATGTTGACACCCAGAAAACAATGAAATTTCTCATGGGTTTAAATGACTCCTATTCTACTGTTCGTAGTAATACCCTTCTTCTTGAACCTTTACCCACAGTGAACAAGGCCTACTCCCTTGCTCTTCGCCATGAGAGACAGGCAGAAATCTCAAGTGGAAAGCATACTTCTCCGTCTGAAGCTGCAACTTTTGCTGTGAGGAATGGTGGCCGAGAAACTGAACCAGAGGATGGTGGTCTTCGCTGTGGAAAATGTAACAAGACAAATCACAGCACCAAAAACTGCCGTGCTCATCTCAAGTGTACCTTTTGTGGATGGAAAGGTCATTCCTTTGAATATTGCCTCAAACGCAAAGCGGCTGCTGAAGCTGAACAAAGCCGCTCATCCACTTCCAAGGGTAACCAAGTTGTCGTGCACGACAACAAGGACGGGATCCAAACTTTCCTTTCTCCCAAGAAGATTGCAAGCAGATGCTCGCAATGTTGAGCAAAAACAGATCCTCCTTTGCAAATCAAGTTGGTAATTCTTCAAATAATGAAGAACTTTCAGGTAAAGCTTTTTCCTTCATGCATAATGGCATAAAAAATGTTTGGATCTTGGATAGTGGTGCAACAGACCACATTGTTTGCAGCCCTCATTGTCTCACGTCATCGAGGTCTGTCACAAACCATATTGTTGAACTGCCCACTGGTTCCCTTGCCACGGTCACCCACATTGGACAAGTTGTCTTCTCTCCCAACCTTGTGCTTGATAATGTTTTGTGTGTACCATTTTTCAAATTAAATTTGATATCCATTAGCAAGCTTGCATATGATTCCCTCTATATTACCATCTTCCTAAAACAAGTTTGTGTCATCCAGGACCTACGCTCGGGGAAGATGATTGGGACGGGAATTGAACGGGAGGGACTATACTATCTCGACCCACCAAAGAAAGGAACATGCAATGCCATTCAAACATCCAACCATCATCTTTGGCATCAACGCCTAGGACATCCATCACAAACTGTTTCCAAGTTATTTCCTTGTTTTCAACATAACTCTTGTGATTCTACTAATTGTGTCATTTGCCCATTAGCCAAACAAACAAGAGCACCATTTATATTGAGTTCAATATCCACTAAGTCATGTTTTGAATTGATCCATGTTGATATCTTGGGGGGAGGGTTCACGTTCCTTCTATTTCTGGTGCAAAATATTTTCTTACTATCGTTGATGATTCCAGTAGGAGCACATGGATTTATTTGATGAAACACAAATCTGACACACAACAGCTCCTTGTGCAATTTATCCATTTGGTTGAAACTCAATTCGACACCAAAGTCAAAATGATTCAAAGCGATAATGGTCCAGAATTCAAACTTGTCAGTTTTTATGCCACACAAGGTATCATCCATCAAACTAGCTGCGTTCACACACCACAACAAAATGGTGTTGCTGAACGTAAGCATCGCCATTTACTCAATGTTGCCCGAGCCCTACTCTTTCAAGCCAACTTGCCAAAACGTTTTTGGGGGGATGCCGTCCTTGCTTCAGCCTATCTTATTAATCGCACACCCACTCCCCTCCTTCAAGGGAAAACACCTTATGAAAAGTTGTTCCACAAAGCACCCAATTACTCACACTTACGAGTCTTTGGTTGTTTTTGTTTTGCTTCCACTCACGCACACAAACCTTCAAAATTTGATCCCCGTGCCCGTCGTTATGTCTTTCTTGGCTACCCATATGGTACAAAGGGCTATCGCTTATTTGACCTCCAACTCAACAAAGTGTTTGTCTCAAGGGACGTTATTTTTTTTGAAGATCAATTCCCTTATCACTTAGACACTTCCGATGCTCACAACCAAATCCCCAATTCAACCATCTCCCTGTCATACTTTGATATGGACCCTTTTCCTGCCACATCTCCTATGTCAAATAGCCCCCTTGCACCCTCCTCTCCAGTTTCTCTCATTGACTCTCCACCTTCACCTTCCCCCCTTCCGCTGTTACATCCATCCCTGTGTCTCCTTCATCTCCAGACACTCCACCCCTAAATCTCCCTTCTCCCTCCATACCACCAACAGTCCCGCCGACCCCACCCCGACGTGGAACACGACCAACCAAACCCTCTACTTTTTTGCAGGACTTTCATGTCGAGGTCTCTCTCCCGTCTCCGCCTGCTCCCACATCTTCTACGAACGTGGTTCAGTCTTCATTAGGTACTTCTCATCCTCTCTCCACTTATTTATCTTATGATCGTCTCTCACCTCACCATAAAGCCTATATCGCTAATCTCACCCTCCTCAAAGAACCTTCCAGCTTTTTGCAGGCTGTCCTGAGATCCAAACTGGTGTGCTGCCATGCAGCATGAAATTGCTGCCCTTCAAGCCAATCATACATGGACACTCGTGCCTTTGCCGTTGCATAAACGTCCCATTGGATGTAAATAGGTTTACAATATTAAGCTCAAACCTGATGGCACTATCGAAAGGTACAAGGCACGCCTCGTTGCCAAAGGTTACAGTCAAATTGAAGGTGTTGATTACCGCGAAACTTTTGCTCCGGTGTCTAAGTTAACCACAGTTCGCGTGCTTCTTAGTGTTGCTGCTGTACAAGGTTGGCACCTCCATCAACTAGATGTGAATAATGCCTTTTTAAATGGTGATCTCAAAGAGGATGTCTACATGACCTTGCCTCCTGGTTTCGAACTAAAGGGGGAGACTCGAGTATGCAAGTTAAATAAATCTCTCTACGGTTTAAAGCAAGCGTCGAGACAATGGTTTATTAAGTTATCCAATGCTCTCAAGGCTGCTGGATTTCATCAATCATGGTCCGACTATTCACTATTCGTCCGAAGTCGTCATGGTAACTTCATTGCCTTACTAGTCTATGTTGATGATGTGATACTAGCAGGGAATAATCTGCATGAAATTGAAGAAACCAAGCAGTTTCTCTCTCAACGTTTCAAATTGAAAGACTTGGGGCAACTCAAATATTTCTTGGGAATAGAAGTTGCACGATCAAAGCGTGGAATTACCCTACGTCAATGAAAATATGCACTAGAAATATTGGATGATGCTGGGTTTCTAGGAGTTAAGCCTTCAAGGTTTCCTATGGATCAAAATTTGTCTCTCACACAAATGGAAGGAAAGGTGTTGAATGATCCTTCATCATATAGACGGCTTGTGGGCAGGTTAATATACTTGACAATAACAAGGCCTGACTTGGCTTATGCTGTTCACATGCTAAGTCAATTCATGGAGAAACCTCGGCAACCACATATTGAGGCTGCACACAAGGTCCTCAAGTACATTAAACAAGCACCTGGACAAGGAATTTTTCTCCCTTCCACGGGTTCATTGCAATTACAGGCATTTTGTGATGCCGATTGGGCTAGATGTAGAGATACTAGAAGGTCGATAACGGGGTACTGTGTTTTTCTTGGTCAAGCACCTATTTCCTGGAAAACTAAGAAACAAACAACTATATCTCGTTCTAGTGCAGAGGCTGAATACCGTTCTATGGCCACCACATGTTGTGAAATCATATGGCTGAAGAATATTCTAAAGGACCTAGAAGTGAAACATCCACAACCAGTCAAGCTGTTTTGTGACAATCAAGCGGCATTACACATCGCTTCAAATCCTGTTTTCCATGAACGAACGAAGCACATAGAGATTGATTGTCATCTAGTACGAGAGAAGATTCAAAAAGGAATGATACGCACGGCTTACATAAGGACAAGGGATCAGCCAGCTGATATATTCACCAAGCCGTTGAGTTCCACGCAGTTTGAAGTCTTACTTAGCAAGTTGGGTGTCATTAACATACACTCCAACTTGAGGGGGAGTATTAAGGAAGATATCTCCATTAATTAGTCAATATTGTAAATTGATATTGTAGTTATTTGCTTCCTTATTTAGTTTCTGATCAAGCCTTTGTTATAGGAGATAGTTTAGGATACTATTGACTGAATCGTTGTATAAAGCTGTAAACCAAGTTGTGGAATAATATCTCGAAAATTATAATCTCATTCTATGCTTTTCATCAGATTCTGAATATGAGGCTTGTGTTTCAGACTTCGGCACTGCTAAGTTTCTAAATCCATACTCAACTAATTGGACTGTGACTGCAGGCACATATGGCTACATGGCACCAGGTAATATTGTGATTCCCTGTTTCTGTATTTAGCACTTTTTAAGCTTTTGCTTTTAGACCAATGCTTCATTTTCATCATTAAGAGCGGTTAACATAAACACATTTTCACTTCTCTTAAGCTATAAACTAATAAGCCGATTTATGCATGATACAGTTTCGTTAAAATTCCATTGAATAGTTATGTCTATAAACTAATAATACCACTTCTCTGAGGTTTTCTCTGAAGCAGAGCTTGCTTACACAATTGAAGTGAATGAGAACTGCGATGTTTATAGCTTTGGTGTGGTCACATTGGAAATAATTATGGGAAAGCATCCTGGAGATCTTTTCTCATCTTTCTCATCAATCTCTTCATCCTCTTGTAGGAATTTCAAAATATTTTTCCAAAGTTCATTTGAATATTAAACATGCATTTAATCAAATTAATCGCAGCGGAAGTCTAAGGAGGTTGTTTAAATTCAAAAACAAAACTTTCTTCCAAGTATCTTAAGCCATGAACATTGATATGTTTTTCATAAATGAAAATTCAAGAGAAAAGGATAAGATCTAATTACCCTTGAAGCAATTATATGAACCAATTTGTGTTTGGTCTTTTCTTGATGATTTCCTCTTTGTTGATCTCCTCTTTGATCTTTGATCTTTGCTCCTTGATCTTTCTCCTCCATGTGAGCCACAAAAGTATATGACCTCTAAGTCTCCACACCAATGGAACCTTGAGATAAGAAGAAGTATCTTAAGAATACTTGGATGCTAGTGCAAGATTCTCAAGATTGGTTTCAATCTAAACCACTTAGAAAGATGAAAGTGTTTCACTCTTGAAAACTCTCTTTTATCTATCTTTGATCTCCCAAACCCATTTGGTTGATGTTGGATTGTGTTTGTGTGTTAATGAGCTTATGGAAACAATTCTCATACACATTCACTTAACCATTTTCGGCCAAACCCCATTGGGCTTCCAAAATTGGGCCTTATGACACTTAAACCATAATATTTAGGTGTCTTAAGCCCTTGGGCTTGATACCCAACCATTTGGGTTTTCCGTTAACTATTACTTAGGCCCAAATACGTTTTTACACGTAGTAAATCATCCACATCAAATCAATCAAATTGATTTACTCATTCTCATTTGTATTACTCAAAGTTAACCATTTAAGGTGTGCGATCCATTAGGTTCTAATTAGCAAGGCAGTGGGAAAATATTAGAACTCTTTCTAACCAACTGGAATTAAAACCCCTTTTTAATTCTTCCTTTATTTGGATCGATCACAATCAATCCTAGGACTTCCACAAGCCAAGAGTGACATCTAGCAATATATCAAGGCTACCCAAGCTAACCAGAATAGATAAAGAACCTATTCAGTTGGAATTGCAATGCAATACGGTCCTTCTCTTATACAATGTTTCAAATCATATTATTAGGGTACGGATTGATTATGTCAAACCCCTAATATGATTTACAACCTCATGTGATTCAAAAGAACATGATTAAGAACAACTTTCTCAATCAAGCTCAAAATACTTTGGCCAAAGATTTACTGAATCACATCTTGAAACATTCTCCTTCTTTATCGAAAGTAGAGATTCCTTATTGTACATTCACATGTCCCTATGATGAATTAAGAGATCCCAACAACACTTAAGACAAATCTTTTACGGCTTGCCTTTAAGAGCTATCAAAGATCAATAACGCATCACAGGACAACCATGATGCCTCAGGTCTAAGGACTAATTTGCATTATTGCAACTATGAGTTCTCGTTTGACATATAGATAAATACTCCATACGAGAACTACGGTTGATCGCGTTCAATGTACACATTCACTAATGAGCACCCACATACTTGTATTAGTGTCAACTACACAAATGGTTTGAGACTAACCATCCTCCCAATTGAGCATACATAATATGTGCTAATCTTGACGGTTTATCAATGCCCATTTGATAACCTATGATTAGGAACATTTTAGGATGCTACAGTTAGAGATTAAAGGTCTCCGAATCTAATCTTCTTTAGATTACTTTATCTCTTATTTAGCATACCTTGGACATTTGTTTCTTTACACGATGTAAAAGATAACAAATAAGTTTGCCCTTTATATATCATATATGAAATGTATTCTAAGGAGATGACATCAAATGTATTGGCTCTTAGGGCACATTTCTAACACCTCCTCCTCCTCATCATCATCTGCATTACTAGCCCATCAAATACCAATTGTGGATGTTTTGGACCAACGCATTTCCCCTCCTGCGCATCAAGTTGCAAGCGAAGTGGTCTCTCTTGTGAAGATAGCATTTTCATGCTTGAATTCCAGCCCGAAATCTCGTCCAACAATGAAACAAGTTTCTCATTTCCTCTCAACTCAGATGCTGCATTTGTCGAAGCCGGTACATATGATGACATGTGGTGAATTGCTTGCTCTTGATCCTTTGGCTACCCGATCAGAATGTGCTTCTTTCTTATGCACATTTCACTTTTCCTGTGTCTTTCTGTTTAGAAAGTTTCTCCATAGATGTTTCCTTCTTGTAATTTATTTCATGCACGTGTGCGCTATGCTATGGCTCTATGTATACTTTATCTAGGATGTTTTACTAGGCCTGGGCACGGTTCGAGTCGGGTCAAATTTTGGCCAACCCAGAGGCCGAACTGAAGGAGAGCTCGGGTCTCAAGTCGGGTGAGGTCTAGAGTGAAACCTGAAATTAGACCGAACTGAAAATGAGCTCGATTCTGAGGGTCGGTTCTAGGGTTTTTAATCGGGTTTGGGCTTGAGCCCATTTTTACCATTTTCAAAAGTCCAAATCTTATTTATTTTCGAGAAAAAAAAGCCCAAATCATATTTTTTTAGTAAAACAAAGCCCAAATCAGATTTACATTCAGCCAAAACCCTTTTTTTGTTATCAAATTGCCAAAACCTATTAAATTCTTATGAACAAGCCCAAAACCAATTTTTCAAACAGGCCATCCATTAAAGCCCATTTCGTTTTTCCTCACCCAAATCATATAAATTCAACCTATCTATAACCTGTTTTTTTAAAGTTTCTAAACTGAATCACAATCACAAGCATCATCCAACTATCAAATTAGTTGGTTCTTACATCCCATGACAAAAAATACAAGCAAAGCACCAAATTATATTTTACATCCCATGATAAAAAATACAAGTAAAGCAGCAAATTATATTTTACAACCCATGACAAAAAATACAAATAAAGGAGCTGCAGGTTTGAACAAATGATACTAATGACATATTATCACTTACCAAACAGATTCACGTGTATAAGGGAGCTGCAAAAAATTACACTTGTATCGGTTAAAAATCACTCACCAGATCATAATCCAACTCAATAGTTAATTTCACCCAAAAAAGAAAGTGTTTGCAGTTTTTGTCTCAAATCATTTAAACAGATCAAAACACGTTATAGCACAAATCAGTTATCATTCAAAACATCTTATGACTGGACATAACAACAAATAAGCAGAGAGTTTACTACTTGTTATTTACTACCCTAATCACAAACTAAACATTTAGTGATTAGAAAAGTGAAAGCATTGATTGAAAGACAAGCTTTATTACAAGTTAAAATGAATCACAGACTAAACATTTTCTGTCCATTCACATGACAGCAATAACAATTCCAGGCCCTGCAACTTAATAACAAAACGCTGAAAGATACAAAGAAACAGATGAACTAGAATTTCTGAACAAAATAAAAGCAAAAAGGTAAAAATGCAACCACTGATACATATTTAATGCAAACAGAATCAGTAACTCTAATTCTATTAATATTGAAGATAGAAGAACACTTCCCAGCAACCAAACAAATAAAAATTCATGGCCAAAAAGAAAGAATCTGGAACCCAAGCAAACAAAGAAAAACTCAACTGAAGGATTAGCCACATATTAAAAACACCCTAACTGAAAAGCTTTAGCCACATAGTTTAGAGAATGATTATGGTTCCTCTTCTTCATCATCCTCCATCTACATGAACATTACCCATGAACTCATGTCAGATTAAACCACACGAGAGAAATTATCAAAGAACTAAACCCTTAATAAACCTTAACCCAAAAGAATAAACATGAACCATATCATATGAATTAAACCAAAAATGACAACAAAAAATTCAAATAAAATTAAAAGCCTGATTTTGATCAAAGTTGATACCAGAAAAAGAAAAGAATCACATAACCCATTACAGATTAAGCCAAAAAAAAAATCACAGGAATTAAAAACTAAGCCAAACCCATCTCAATTCAAAAGCGTCTCTACAAACCCAGAAAAGAGAAAATTTCATATAGCTCATCATGTCAGATTGGCAAAAAAAAAAAAACATAAAATAGCAAAAATAAGCAAGAACCTTCCATAGATTAACACAGTTCCACCATCGACATGAGATGGAGAGAGACGAGGCGAGACGAGAGAGAGAGGTCGATGACGGTCAGGGTGAGGGTGAGGTCGGGAGAGAGACGATAGAGGTAGAGGGTGAGAGAGAGGCGGCGACTGAAACTGAGAGTGAGAGGGAGGTCGATTGAATTTGAGAGAAAGGTGAAGGATCCAGGTTTAGTTGTGGTTGTGATCTAGTGCGAGCATCCTCAAGGTAAACTCTTCATTTACCCAATAAACAGAGGCTACGTGGTATATTTATATATTATTAATTAATGCTCGGTTCGGGTCAGGTTCACCGGTTTCAAAAAATTTTGAACCGAAGACCGAACCGTTGACTTCGGTTCGGGTCAGGTTTAGTGTTGACTTTTTCAGTTTGGTCAAAAAAACTTCATTTTTCGGTTTGGTTTGGTTTGATTCGGTTCGGTTCATTCGGTTTATCGGTTTTTATGCCCACCCCTATGTTTTACAGTTTGTTTATCCTTGTGAGGAAAAACAAAATGAAATAAGACAAAGGGTTTTGTTTAGTAATTTTATATACTCTGTGTAGCAGCAAATACAGACGAGAATTTGAAATTGTAAACCACCCCAAAATCATTAATAAACAATTCAATTGTGAAAATTAAATGACCAATATAGTATTTGATGTGGCGATAATTGCAACGGCCATACTATATTACTATATATGGATAGCTACCAAACACCATATATAATATAGAAACAGAGGTTCATAGACCAGAGCCATTTTCGTTTTCGATTTTCTTACACAGAGAGAGAGAGAGAGAGCTATAGTGACGATGTCGACCCTTAGAGTTCCTCAACAAGTTCCTCCTGCATCCGAAGACTGTGAGCAGCTCAAAAAGGCCTTCAAAGGTTCCTTCTTTATTATTTTTCTGATATTTTACTCCCTCGCATCATTTCTTGTTCTAATCATAAACCACCCCATATTTTGTAATAGGCTTTATGATTGATGATTGATCCGATTGTTAGTGTTAGATACAACGTAAATTATCTGATAATGTAAAAAGGATCCTTTTTGTTTTTGTTTTTCATTTCGTTCTGCTAATTCTCTTTTGACTCAGTCTGTCATCAATGATCAGATGCATCAGATTTGTGTTTTGTGTACATGAGGTTTGGTGGGTTGATGAAAGGCCCATATGAATGTGATTGCTTGCTTTTGTAAAACGGTGATGCTTTCACACTGCACCAAAGCTCTGTTTGTATCAGAAGAAAATAATGCATTTGGGATAATTTATCTAAAAGAAAAAAGGGCTAATAACAAAACACAGATGTTTAGGGTCATTCTCAATATGCGCTCTTGACTTTTAATTTCATTAATTTACACTTTATAGTTTTCCCATATAACCAATTTAAGTCTTCCATTAAATAGACATTTATTCAGACTGACGTGTTCATTGTAGAACCCACCAATCTCAAACAAAAATACTAAATTAACTATATAAAACTAGTCTCTTTGCAAGTGCTTTCTGCGCCTCCGAGAGGTTTTTTAAAAAGAATTTAAATTTATTTTAGAATTTAAAAAAATAATGGGTAATTGTGTTCCGATAAAAATAGAATCCATTATTATTGGTTTTTCTTTTAATTTTAATTTTTTTAAATATGAAAAAGTATGAATTTACCATATTATCCTCATTTAATTAATAATTTCAATTTTTAATGTTTGTATTAACCAATGGCATTTTCTGGTATTTTGAATGTTTCACCATTTCTCTGTCTTTTGCTTTATATATACTAGCTCATTGCCACACGTTCACGCGTGTGTCAATTGGTTTTTGTTTTTTTAAGTTTTTAGAATTAAGAAAAGAAAAAATGGGTAGTTATTTTCCATAAAAGTAGGATCCATTATCTGATTTTGTTTTTAATTTTAATTTTTTTAATTGTGAATTTACCATATTATCCTCGTTTAATTAATAATTTCAATTCTTAATATTTGAATTAACCAATGGATTTCTGGTATTTTGAATATTTCACCGTTCTCTTCCTTTTGCTTTATATATATAGATCACATTTTCTTGTATTTTGAATATTTCACCGTTCTCTTCCTTTCGCTTTATATATATAGATACATTTTCTTGTATTTTGAATGTTTCACCGTTTTCTACATTTTGCTTTATATATATATATATATATATATGATAAAATCACATAAAATAAAATAAAAATCTACCCAGATCCCAGCCCCTTCCGTGCCCAACAACCCAGCGCCTCCCGATGTTCCCCACCCCCTCTCGCCGACGCACAGCTGCACCATCAATGACCTGAAAAATCCGATACATCTCGAGTTCCTTGTCATCCATGTACCTTCGAAACTTGAGATAATAACCTTCATAAGATCCTTGGCATACTTGTACTATGGCGGAATCTGAAGCGCCGATAACCCGGCCTCGATCTGGGGATTGTTCAAGTACCCAAGATTCGTAGCATCGAAGAAATTGAAAAGGCTTTGAATTCTAGTCACTCTCTCCTCCTTAGTCTCGCGCAAGGCCATAAGAACGTGATCCATGGAAATGGGTCCGCATTTCTTCAGTGGGTTGCAATAGCCGTCGTCAATGGGCTTGTTTGCATCCCTGTTGAGGAAGCCGACATGCTCAGCGGCCGACATTGCCCGCGTGACATAAAAACCCAATTCTCCTTTTCTTCAAATCCTTGTTCTTCAACCTTCTTCAATGAGAACCAAATCAATCACAGGGCACAAGGAAGGAAGGACTAGTTCCTGGTTTTGGGCAAATGGGTTGATGGGTTTTGGGGTATGGATCATAAATTCACAACAATTCAGTCCATACCATCCCCGTCCTCAATTGGATGGAAGAAAGACAAAGAAAAAAAAGGGAAATTGAGAAAATAGGGAAAGGGGGATCGTTGTTTGAGTCGTGTATTTCAAAGTTCCTCTTTGAGTTCTATGCTGCCGAGGAGAGAGAGAGAGAGAGAGAGAGAGAGAGAGAGAGAGAGAGAGAGGTAGGGGGTTGTTTTGCATAAGATGGGATGGGGTAGCTGGGAGTAGAAAGGGACGGAGAAAGAGATAGGGATGAAGAGAGGGACGGGGCTGCGGTGGGTACGGTTGTGCGTCGGCAATAGGGGGTGGGGAAGGCTGTGCGTGGGTAGAGTTTTTTTAAAAGTTATTTTATTATTTTATTTATAAAAAAAATTGGGAATTAGTTAATGAGTAGGTCCCATAATTGACACATCAGCAATTAACATCGGACCAAATGGCCTACTTAACGAAATGCTTAAATTGGTCATATGTGAAAATTATGGAGTGTAAATTGATGAAATTGAAAGTCATGAGCCCATATTGAGAATGACCCCAAACATCAAGAGGGTGCCTAAGAAAAAAACAATGATCGGTACGTATAGATTTATGGGTATATTTTTGCTCACCACTTTAACTAAAGATGTATCATCACCAGGATCTTCAATACTTGACACGTGTCCTTTGTCATAACCATAGTTAACTTTTACTTTGTATTTATTCAACTAAAATTATGCCAAGGGACATATGTCAAATATTGAGAAGGGTAGTGAGTGTACACCTTTAGTTAAAGTAATGAGTGAAAATGCACCCATAGATTTATAGGAGGTTTGTAAAGGGGACCTGATTTGACATGAAAATGGTATTTTGACATGAATAAATAATTATAGAAAACAGCTAAAATAGTTTAGACAAGAGTTTATCTTCTTTCTTTCTTTTATGTGACTTTTCATGTTGGGGTGTATGGTTTCATGTAATCTTGAATTTTTATCAATACAATTGCAGGATGGGGAACCAATGAGGACTTAATCATATCCATCTTGGGGCATAGAAATGCCGCTCAAAGAAAGGTGATCGGACAAACTTATGCTGAAGCTTATGGAGAAGATCTCCTCAAGAACCTGGAAAAAGAACTTACAAGTGATTTTGAGGTCAAATTAAGAATGCACTTTAGTTTTTGCATTAGTTGAGATAATTTGACTGCATGTTTTACATAAATTGTTACCATGATTGATTTTTGCCAAGACAAGGCAGAGATTTAGCTCATTGTTTTCAGCTATCTTTTTTCATGATTGGATAAGAATCCATGATACTAGTTTTCACAAGTTTAATGTTTGGCTGATTAACCTTTGGGAGGAAGCAAGCGCATCGTTGAAAGGGCTGACATATTTGGGTTTCTGAATTTCTATTAACCAGAGGAGTATACTGCTTTGGACACTTGATCCAGCTGAACGCGATGCATTTTTGGCCAATGAAGCAACAAAGAAGTGGACTAAAAGCAATCAGGTTCTTGCTGAAATAGCCTGCAGTAGGTCTTCACATGAACTACTCTTGGCAAGGCAGGCTTATCACTCTCGCTATAAGAAGTCCCTCGAAGAGGATGTTGCACATCACACAACCGGGGACTTTCGCAAGGTACAGCTGCTAGAGTATAAGTTCTTTCAGCCTAGAAGGGATATAGTTTATTTTCTACGAGAATTCTCCCAGCCCCTACCAAGAGCAATAACTAAACTTCCTAGCAAAGAATTGACTAAATTTATCCATTGATATGCCTTTAGTTTCGTTTTTTTCTTTCCAAAATGTCAACGTTAAAAAGTTTATTTTTGTTGGCCAACGTAAATTTTGGTATGAACTTACCATATCAAGTTTTATCTCATTTGAGAATTTCACTGTATTTGTACCAAAAAAGAGAATTACTATCTAACTTTGCTCCTCCCAGCTTTTGGCCCCTCTTGTTAGCTCATATAGATATGAGGGAGATGAGGTGAACCTGACACTGGCAAAATCAGAGGCTAAGCTACTCCATGAGAAGATCTCAGACAAGGCCTACAATGATGAGGATATCATCAGGATTTTGGCCACGCGGAGCAAAGCACAGATCAATGCAACTCTCAATTGTCAAAACATAGAGAATATTGAGAGTAGAGAGTGGAAAGTGTAGAGAGAATGATAGTTGTAGAATTTTCTGATTTTTCACTTATGCTTTTATTACTTACAATCAACACATATATATACAAGTTCCTAAGACATTAGTCAAGCCCCCCAAGTTAGGCAACCAACCTAGTTAGGCAACCAAACTAATTAGGCAACCAAACTAGTTAGGCAATCAACCTAGTCAAGCCCCCCAAATATTGTAGGTGCCAAACATAGTAGGTGCCAAACATTAATTGACTACATAATTAACACATTAATTGACTACATAATTAACACTCCCCCTCAAGTTGGTGCATAGATATCACCAATGCCCAACTTGCCAAGAGAGTTGTGGAAAGCTATAACAAGAGACTTCCTTCATTAATATGTCTGCATCGAGCTTCTTCTTAATAAAATGTCGATCCACTTCAACATGCCCCCTCACGTGGGACCACTACATGGTGGGCCACACGTGGAGCAAAGGCCACATCGAAGTTAATCATTTCGGTCTGTCGGTGGCAACACCAAATCCAAGTGCAGCCGGTTGGTCGGTAGATCACATAAACCATGCGAACAAGGCAAAGGCAAAGCAAAGAACACAGAAACTCTGTGAACACGGTAAGAACACAGAAACCCTGTGAACACGGCAAAGGTAAGGTAAAGGACACAGAAACCCTGTGAACACGGCAATGATAAGGTAAAGGACACAGAAACCCTGTGAACACGGCAAGGACACAACCAAACCCTAAAATAGGGAAAGGCACGTCAAGGTAAAACCAAACCCTAAAAAGAAAGGGTAAGGCAAGGTAAGGCAAATAAAGGCCAAGCAAAGGCAAGGTGGCACGACAAAGGCAAGGGCAACCAAACCCTAAATAATAGGATAAGGCAAGGTAAAGCAAAGGCAAGGTCAACGGGCATGACCACATCGGAAACACACCGGTAAAGACAAGAACACGGTAGAAGCAACAACAACACTGTCCTCAACAAGAGACAACAACACGCAGCAAGAGCAACACTGGTACCAGCAAGAGCAATATAAGGCACTGGCACCAACAAGACAAGGCAGGGGGTAGACAACTGTGGCAGGAGCAACAGCATAGACAACTTTTCTTCACTCCCTCTCTCCCCTGAAGAGAAGGGGTCGATGGAGCCATATGATCAGTGGTCCTGGCACCAGTGAGAGAAATCTAAGACACCTGGCACCAGCAAGAGCAATATAACTATCCCCAGCAACACTGTCCCCGCAGGAGTCATAACGGGTAGGGGCAACAACACCTGTTAACAGCAAAAGGACACAAAAGGCAGCAGCTGGCACTATCAAAGGATATAATAGGCAGCAACAACAATACTAGCAGCGTCACAAATACTTCCATTATTGTAGACACAACTTCTCTTCACTCCTCCTCTCCCCTGAAGAGAAGGGGTTGTCAGAACCATAAGAGCAGTGGCACTTGAGAAACGGAAGCTGACTGAAGCTCAGATGTAGAAGAATCAGTCATGGCAGATAGGTAACAGAATTGCAGCGGAATAGATGAGCAGCAGTGTCACTCCCCCTCAAATCCGACGACGTATGAGAGTCGAGATTTGGAGAAAGCAACACCGGTAAAGACAATAAAGTTGTAGCACCCAAATAAAGTTGCATCTATCTCCCCCTCAAATCTAAACATGGCAGAGGGTCGAGATTTGGAAGAAGAGAAAATGAAATAATAATAAAGAGACTCAAACATGCAGTCTCGTGGCAGAAACAAATGCAAGGAAAGGTGGAATGGAGATGGGCAGCTGACAACTGGAGAAAAGGAATAAAAGATGGAGATGAGTCTGCAACAACCCAAAAAGAAAGAAGAAATAAAAATGATTGAAGGTGGATGACATGTGTATGCACACATAGAGAGAAAGGGACAAATATTGTATAGATAGGGTAGGTGATGTTGACAAGTGTAAGAGGTGTTGAAACGGAAGAGGCATATGGTGCAAAACAAGTCCAATAAAATAAAGGGAAAAAGAAGCCAAGTTATTGGGGTGAAAGAGAAAAGGTAGCAAAGAAAAGATTTTCATATATATATATATATATGGGTAGACAGAAAACTTTGACACCCACCAAAACATTAGGCACAAATGTGGTGTGCATGAGAACGAAGAGATGAGGAGAAAACACCCGTGGGTAACACAGAGAAAAGTGAAAGGCAACAAGGGAGAAGAAATATACCAGACAAAAATGGGACGGAAATAGAGTGGAAGAAATAATTTAAGGAAATAAAGGGGAATAAAGTAAGAAGTATGGGATTGGTGGTGAGAAAAGAAACCATAAAAGAGAGAATAGTAGTATTAAGAAAATGGAATGTTGGGGAACAAGCAAGACACCTATCACGTGGGCACAAGAGGAAATGATGAAGAAAGACAATATGTGATAAGAAAAAGCCGAGTAGGAAAAGGCTCAGCGAGCGGTGACGAGGCTCGCGGAGGAAAGGAAATGGCTCGGTGAGCGATGACGAGGCTCACGGAGGAAAGAGATCATGGTGATCAAGAGACGTACTGCCTAAAGGAAACAAATTAGGCCATCATAGCCAAGGGACTTATTGCCCCTACAGATAAAAGAGAGGAAATTTAACAGAAGCAAGGGAATTTACAGCAACATGAAAAAACGCCAACGACTCTCAATTTGATAGAGGATCTTAAGGATTAGCCATTAGGCTCTGATACCATGTCAAAACATAGAGAATATTGAGAGTAGAGAGTGGAAAGTGTAGAGAGAATGATAGTTGTAGAATTTTCTGATTTTTCACTTATGCTTTTATTACTTACAATCAACACATATATATACAAGTTCCTAAGACATTAGTCAAGCCCCCCAAGTTAGGCAACCAACCTAGTTAGGCAACCAAACTAATTAGGCAACCAAACTAGTTAGGCAATCAACCTAGTCAAGCCCCCCAAATATTGTAGGTGCCAAACATTAATTGACTACATAATTAACACATTAATTGACTACATAATTAACACTCCCCCTCAAGTTGGTGCATAGATATCACCAATGCCCAACTTGCCAAGAGAGTTGTGGAAAGCTATAACAAGAGACTTCCTTCATTAATATGTCTGCATCGAGCTTCTTCTTAATAAAATGTCGATCCACTTCAACATCAATCACTACAAAAATGAATTTGGGAATGACATAAATAAGGTACACAAGTGAGCTTTGCATAAACATTTTTTGCCAGGTCTCCACAGAGGAGGATTTGATGAGTGTTTCTATTCACAGGATTTGAAAGCTGACCCCAAGGATGAGTACCTTGCAATACTAAGGGCCACAATTAAGTGCTTGATCCGCCCTCAGAAGTATTTTGAGAAGTCTCTTCGTCTGGCAATCAACAAACGAGGAACGGATGAAGGTGCTCTCAGTAGAGTTGTCACTACGAGAGCTGAGGTTGACATGAAGCTTATAAAGGAACAGTACCACAAAAGAAATAGTGTAACTCTGGACCAGGCCATTAAAAAAGACACTACTGGAGATTATGAAAAAATGCTTCTGGCCCTGGTTGGACATGAGGATGCTTGAGCTGTTCTAGTCTAAGAGTTGTACTCTTTGTGGTGCTTTCCTGACTATGTTTGCTTTTTTACGTCTGTTTGAATAAAACTATCTGCGGCAATCTGATATAATGTCTTCATATTATGAAATAAATAGTTGCCTTCAGTAAACTTGAAGTTAGAATTGAGAGTTTTCACAACTTTCTACTATATTAGACAGCAGCCCCTGGTTGGCTTCTGCATTCTTTGATAGCGATCCATCAGTTAAGTCATTGGAAATTTTTTTTAAATAATTGCAAGCCATTTACGTACTTGAGATTAAAGGCAAGTGTTAAGGGCAATGTATCTTACTTGCGATTCAAGTTATACATTCTTGTTCATAACACCAAACCCTCGTCGTACTCATTATGATGTGCTCTGAAATTTCATCTCTTGCTTCACTTTCTGTGGGTAGATGAGTGCATCTGGAGAAGAGTTTCTTAAAGGAAAAATATTCCTGTGTAAAGCCGGTGTGTACAACGTACGTCGTACGAGACCTGTCACATGCTAGCATATGAGAAGTTGTACACATTAGCTGTAACTAAGGAATTCGAGGAAAAGCTTCCTATATTGTTTCTGCTGTTTTCTTGAGGATCGTTTATAACTTTTACACGCCGCAAAGGGCGTGTACCGCGGGGAGGTGCAACAGTGCAAGCCCCATGCAGAGAACCAACAGCGCTATGTATAACAAAAAAGAGATGGTTGGCCATTAAACTATCTCAGCCTCAAGAAAGAAATGCTGCATCACATTTACACAACATTGAATCAGAAATCCACTATTCTGACTGTGGAATATCATACATCAAGTTCAGATAAAGACACAAAACAACAGAGTATTACAAGAAGCAACTGCATCATAAGAAACTGGAAGCAAAACTCTGGTCGAACTCCTTCAGCCTTCTTAATGCCATCCAAAATTGCACACTTCATCTGAGGCCCAGCAAGGAATTTAGACAAACATCTCATATCTTAGCTAGGTGCCCAAAAGAGAGCAGTTATTACTAATCAACATAGAGAACAACAACACTTTTCTATATAGGCTAAAACACATCACTTCTTCAGGAGATCCCGTGAGAAAATCCTCTTGCAGTATGGGCTGGTTCGTAAGATTGTATGAGGCTTAACTGCTTCAACCAGAGAAGCACGAAGAGGGCCCTGCCAATGAAGCAAAAATATTAGGACATATGTGTGTGTGTGTGTGTGTGTGTGTGTGTGTGTGTGTGTGTGTGAATGGAGAGAGAGAGAGAGAGAGAGAGAGAGAGAGAGAGAGTCCATTATAAATCACTTGGAGTGATGTTGGTTCCTAAACCTTGGTAACTGTAAGAGCAGATTGAACGACATAGTTAGCATAAGGGTCTTGCAACAACTGCTCAAAGCAAGGAACTGAGAGCAATTCATGGATGATTTTTGGTCGGCTTTCTTCAAAATACTCGAGGCATTTTTCAACCACGTGACTACTACATTTCTGTGTTGAGAGGCGTACAAAATGTCCTTTTAATTGATTAATCAGTTTGGCCATTGCAGATGGGATCTTTAGCTCCATGACATATTGAATAACATAATTCCTGTGTATCAAATGGAACAAAAATAAAAACCCTACTTCAGTCAGAAAGCCAAATAAAATAGTGAACTGTAAAATAACAAATTGAATATTTGGCTTGGAAAGACAGAAAAAGAAAGCAACATAGTTTTGTAGCATAATATGTAGATTCTTATCAACTTTGGCAGTTGTGTCCTTGTAAGCATGAAATATAAATATATAAGTGATCAGCCTTATGTTTGCATCTGAAGTGGATCAAACAAATTGCAAGTGGGAAAAACTTTTGACTCCTCAAGAAACAAAATAAACATCACTCTAGCTAGTTCGGATTACCACATCATATTAGTTAGTTTACGGCTAGCAAAGACAAGAAATTAAGAAAGTTCAAAGACGCTTGTAAATGATTACCCATAAGGATCTTGGGAAAGGAGAAGCCCATTCCTGGCAATTTCATTGATCAGCTTATCTCGATGTCTCCCAATGGCATGTGCAATGCATTTTTGTAGTACACAACAGCCATGGCGTTGAGTTGCAATCTCAACACAAAATCTTGCAGCAGCATCAAAAATAAACTGCAAGAGATAGATTAACAGAAAAATCAACAGAAGAAGTTCAGCGTCTTTTCAACAAAATTTAAGTAGGTCCTACAGAAAGCACATAACCATTCCTCTCAAGAACTTCGTTTTGGATTTCAGTCATTTTGTCCAATCATCCTTGTTTATATTTCTTGTCACTGTCGAATACTTTAAAGTAAACATATAAAATAGTAAGTCCAGTTCATTCCATCAACCTTCTGCTGGAGGCCTGACAAATAGAACTTAAACCAGACTTAAAATCACCTCCTTTCCACTTTCCCATTCTAAACTCAAACAAACACAAGAAAGATAGTCTATTGAAACTGATGAAGCATTCTTTGTAAGTGCCTCATTGCTCTGCAATGTTTAACAATTGTAGGTGTTAGTCGAGCTCTGTTCTTTCTGTTCTACGCCCAATAAAAGGTTCTATCCTTTTTTGCTCAATGAAAATGTCTAAGATGCTAACTTTGCGCCAATCATGTTGGAAACAACATCTCAATTTGCTATTCATACACAGACAATGTGACATATTGATTTATATATTATTAGCATTGTGACTGAAAACGTCAGCCTTTGATTTTGGCAATGCAATTACGTATTACTATGTGGTTCTTTCAATCCAGACCTTATCATCTTCACTCCTATGGAGAGTAGTATATCATAATTGCTCACTTGCATATGTCTGACCCAGCCCCCTGACTTTCTAGAGTACAAACTCACCCCAAGGGTTTAAGGAAAACAAGGACGGGCATTATTGCAAAGTATTCTAGTTTAGGGTGTGTTAATAGATTAACTATTAGCCTTTCCTAAACCAAGTCTATAAATCGACATTCAGAGCCCAAAGAAAACATTTCTGTCAATATTAGCGATAAAAATCTTCAAGATCAGATGACAATTTGTCAAAACACCTTTCCATCTGATGTCTAGATCAACAGTCAAGGGCATTTGACTTTACCAAGAGAAGTGACCAAGAAACTTACAGAGGACTAGATGAATCAGAAGGAAAAGAAATTAGACAGAAATTAATAGGTTGAGGCATGACAATCAATATAATGATCCTAGTCCAGAGGTTGGTGCCCAGGGATCATAACTGCACTTGAAACCTTCACTTATACAATCATCGGATTAGTTGGGACTATTTTAGGCATCAGCATAAACAACAGAAAGGTATCATACTTTCGAAAGTTTTGGGGTAGAGAACTTGAAGCATTAACTGGGAAAGAGTTGGTGAGACTGGTTACTTAATGTAAGATTAGATTCCTCCCACAGAACGATCAAGGATAGGTCTAGTTCAAGGTAGATACAAAAGAAAACTAGAGTGGCTGGCCCCAAATGACAGGGGATTGGAACTAAAGACCACCTAGTACTTGATTTATCATTTGGTTGCCCTATTATAAGCACACTGCACACATCAGATGAAACAGTTCACACCTTCAATAAACATGCATGCCAAGTTTTATAGAAATATTGCGCCAAACCAATGCATTGCCTATAGCAAATAAATGACTTGACAAGAATATTGCATTTTCACAATAGTTGTCATTAAAAGAATTTTGCTTGACCAGCATCAACCAATATGTATGTGTGTCTATTCTATGTTATCACATGAAACATGTAAGACAGAACACAATAACAGAAAAGGAAGAAGAAACATGAATTAGAAGATATTCAATACAGAGATATTCAATCTTAAGAGGCTTATTTAAACAATGAAGCTAACAAGAAAATTAAATAAATAAAAACAGCATACCCTATTATCTTCATTGCTAAAGCAGTCCAAGCAACGTTGTACCACATGATTACCATTTGGATCCTTGATAAGATCAAGAAAACCACATTCAAGGGATGATTTAACTAATGAGATCTGTTTCCCAGTTCTAACAGTCTCAATCAACTTCTGTACCACGCGAGTGCTGAAACCATAGCACCAACATGTTTAGAAGCAAGAAATTAGTAAAGAACAAATACTACAAATGAAGTAACCACAAATATGTACAGAAGGAAGGACATACCCATGTGTGTCTAAGGAAATTCTGACAAGCTGTCCTGGTTCTTTGGTCACCTTGAGTACAAATTGCATTCTTTGTTGTTCATTGCACACGTCCAACAACTTCTGCATAAGGTAATTCCCAAACGGGTTCGTCATCAGTTCAAAAACATGATTGATTATTTTATCAAATATTAATTGCACATCTTGACAGGTCCCATCATCAAGCATCCTCTGTAAGAATCGACAACCATACTGATCCTTTGCTATGAAGTATATATATCCCTGGACCTCAGCCAATGAACCTAAAGTTAGTAGTGACCGCATTGAGCTATTATTACTCTGACTCCATTCACTCCCACTAATTCCTCCATTACATAAATTGGAATCCAGCCTAGAGCTTTTCTCTCCTGTCTGCATTGACATCTTATTGCAAGAGTTCTTCTTGTAACCCTTTGAAGACTTGCTACCCTTGCTGATGGTATGATTCAAATGTTTTCCTTGCATAATGAAACTATCCTCACAACAAAAACACTCAAGTTCCCCTGCACATTTCATAGACTTGAAAGATTCAGGAACCCCACTATTTGGGTTTACTTTAGTCCTTTGTTTTATCATTGAATGATTATGTGAAAGATTGTCCGCATTCAACTGAGCAACTGAGGACAACTGGGGGGAACCCATTGGATACATTAGGCCCTTTCCACCATTACAATCCCTTCCATGTAGCTGTAAGCAAAAAAATTCTTCATCAAGGTAAGGCCTAGCAAGAGATGGTTTCCTCTGATACCAACCATCTCCCTGTTCCTCTTTTCTTTGCCCTGATATACAACTCATTTGATTTTTTACACCACTAGGGCCAGAATACAAAGCATTGGGCTGCATATGATTAAGAAAAGACCCCATTGAATCACCAACAGTACATCTTTTCTGCAATCCAAGCAATGCTGACTCATTAATAGTACCATCAAACCTGCCTCTAACTCCAAAACCAGAGGATTGAAGAGCTTCAAAATCAGATATATTATTCTTAGAACTTTCAAGTAGGCCATAGTTTTCAACATTCCAAGAACTAGTACCAGCTGAAAAACCACCACCAAGCCCAAACCCATCTGGGCCTCTCTCAAATCCCATCCTTTTAGCACCACCCTCCTGTTCATCCCCAATATGCATTCTGTAGAAACTTTCAGCCAAACCCAGATCATCCCCCATCTTCTCATTGAAATGAGAATCAGGAGTCTTAGAGTCCAACCACAATCCATTCATGTAAGGTGTTTGATATTTGGCCTCCTCAAATGGGGTGGAATATGGAGAGCCATCCTCAGAGGAATAAAACCCATTTGAGAAAGAGCTTGAAGGAGAGAACTCTGATTGCAGAGAGGCTCTGCTAACAGGTGAACCACTCACAAGGTGATGATGATGAGGAGGATGAAGAAGATGAATGAGATTGGAATATGGTTGATTCTTGGGGTTCTCATTCCAAAACTTCTGAAGCTCTCCTCTTTCCCTCTTCATGTTCTGTAAAACCCTCTCGTCTTCCTCAGCTATTTTAAACATTATACAACATACAACACACAATATATATGTCTAATATACAATACACGTAAAAGCACACACGCACACAAAGAAAAAATACTTTTTTTCAGAGAAAAACAGAGAGAACCCAGATTCAGAATCCCAAAACCCACGTGAGAAAACGATTCGGAGAATAATAAAAGAAGGGTATCGCTCTATCAAGCACAGAAAACAAGCAGTGATAGTGTTTGTTCAAGCAGTGATGCAAATGTCAATGTCATTTTGGGATTGTGGATTTGGCAATGGGATTTGTGAGAGAGGGCGAGAAGAAGATAATGAACAGAGGGAGAGAGAGGGTTTTGATCATCTCTTCTTCTTCTTGTTTTTCTCTCAGTATTTGATAGTACGCTCTGCCACCGCTCACACTCACGCCATTAAAATGAAGAGTCGCACTACAGCACAGCAAAAAGCAGAGAGAGAGAGAGAGAAAGAGGGCTCTGAGGCTGACTAGGAACTAGGAGAGGCTATTTTCAATCATTTTTTTATTTTCAGGCCAAAAGAATATTCATTTTTTAACTCTTTTTGCATTTTTAAATCAATAATTAATCTCTATTTCTTAATTAATCTTTGTTTTTAATCTTCTGATCTGTTTTAGTTAACCGTATCTACTTCGTAAACAGGTTCTAACCTCCATAACAAACTCAGCTTGATTTTCTCGCCTTCAAGTTCGGTTTGTTATGTTTCTTAAAGTGCTTATTATCTTCTTAATCTAATTTGATTTTGTTTCCCAAATTTAAATTAATTTTTACTTTTATTACAGTAATCATCATATTCTTTTTACAGTTGTTTCCTACTGTGCTTCCGTTGTGGTTAAGTCTTTTACCAAAATTAGATAACAGTAACTTTCAGCTCAGGCCAACGTTGCCAATTGGATTGTAGCTTAATATAAGCAAGTCATAGCCTCTTCTTATTGGCTGCTGCAAAAAAATATATATATATTCAGAAAAAATATTCAAAGATTATTTCTTAAAGAGCCACATGTAAGTGGGGCCCAGTTTTTAAAATAAAGTGAGCATCAGATAGCAGGTGATTGGGCCAAAAATTTGTTGTAGCCAAACAAATTGATTTCCTTCCAGTGTGTGAGGCTAGCTTTCCCATAGGATACGTACAGAGCAGAGCAATGATGGAAATAAAATTAAAGGGGAAGAAGGCTGTCTCAACTCAAGTCAAAAGCTACAGGGCTAGAAGCCTAGAGGAGCTTAAAGCTTCGACTGGTGAGACTTTGGCACCACGGCACCTCCAAATTGGAATTGCCTATTTTCAAGTTGGAAGGGATTCAAAACTTCTAATCTATAGAACTCCAAAAGATAAAAAGTTATAATTTGATTGTGTTATTGGAGTGATTTGTCATTATGTATATATTGTATTTTCACGATTTACCAGCATGTTTTAATATCATGTTAAAGTTAACGATATGTAATCCAAAATTAATTGATAATAAATGAAGAGATGTAAAACTTGATGTGCATGCTACATCATTGAATTAAAATAACCGTGTTTTACTTTTAGGGTAAAGTAGGGTATTATTATCGTAGATCGGCCAAGGAATCGGCCATAGTTCTTTCAGAATAATTCAAAGGGATCAAACTCTTAACGTATCCTAATTCTGACTCAGTTTCCTAATCATGGTTCATTACATTTGCTAACCCCAATAACTTATTCTCTGCTACATTGTTACTTTTTCTATGAATATTATGTGCCCAATCCCGCTGTCCGGGTCTATTTAATGAAAGCTTCTACCAGCCCATGATGTTGGGAAGAGGATGATATTCTTCTTGCCACTGAATTACTGCCGTCACAGCTGTAAAGTCATTTTCAACAACCGCAGCCAAAATAAAATGCCTTTCGTTCGAGGCTCCAAGCTAGTTTTAAACCCATGAATAGCACAGAGCTCACCTAACTTTGAGTAAAGGAATTTCCAAGCCTGCAGAGCTTGAATTTTAAGGAACCAAGTTTCAATCAAAAACTTTTTTGCTTCTCAATTTCCCTTTGCACCAGCATCTGAAAGCAAATGGAAGTTGGAACACAAACAATACAAAATAGCTAAAAATTTATGATCAAGAGCTCAACAAAGCTGCCTTTGGTGTCACCAAAGGAAACATAATCAATGTAAAGCTAATTCATAAATTAAACCCAGTGAAACAGCCAAGCACTTCATTAAGACAAACACCGAAAGAACACAAAAATATGGACATACACAACCCAATTAGCAGATAGTCCATAGCTCTGGCCGATCCCGTTATAACCTAAAACATAATTCCCAAAACCCACAATAAAAAGGTCAAATAATATAATAGCACATCCTCCGGCACTAGGAGAACAACGAACAAAACCAGACACCATGTGATGAAATAAAATAACCCAGTTAGACCTAACATGTTAAACCAAGGCAATGCTACTCTCTCCACCTGGGGGTTTGCGTACACCACCTAAGTAGTCTCGAGCCTCTGCCTTCCCATCAGCAAAGATGTTGCTGCCACTCATCTCTCGTAGTTTTGCATTACTCAGTGGTTTTTCAGCTGACGACGGAGGAACATCACCCTTGAATATATCGTTTCCTGAGAGCTCAGAAAATTTCTTCTCATAAATCTTCTTAGCCGTCTTGGACGCAGGTTCCTCACTGGATGCTATATTGCTCTGACCCCCACCAGGCTATTACATAAAAACCAATTCACAACAGTTAGATGCTTCACTTCCATAATGAGAACAGATAATTATATGTATTATGCGCAAGTAACCACACAGTTCACTCACATTAGAAACCTTAACAGAGGTGTGACCATTGGGGGAAGCAGGTTCTCCTATCTCTATGCTTCCTTTCAAGGCCAATGCACGTGGGGCAGTAGTTGTCCTGGGCAAAATTTCAGGAGGGGGTGCAAATATGTCATGCCCACTAAGCTCCTTGAATTTAGAGTCAGAGAGCTGCTTCTTCAGCCTTGCCTCTTTCTCTGCTTCACTTTCCAAGGTCCCGCTTAGCTCACGCTGCTTTGCAACTTCGGGAATGGTTGTAGGCTTTTTGGGAGAAACACCCTCTTCATCACCAAATGAGATATGGCTGATTCCAGCAACCGCTTGCTGCCATTTCATACCAACAGAAGACAACTTCAGGAAATGGGTTTTGTGCCAAACTAACATACTACACTATGATATGTGTTTAAGTAATCAATCTAAAAATTAACCACATATTGATTGGTACCTGGTACATACGAATTGCGGGTTTTGGGGTAAGGTTGGCACCATCAGATTCTGAGGCATCATTATCTGCCTTCGGTGCAAAAATGCCACTCCCAGTCATCTCCTTCATCTTATACCCTGAACAAGGTTTGCTGGAAATTTCATAGTGAACAATGTTAGAGGTCTTAGATAAACGGCACAATTAATACAACTACAGCCCATTACATATGACCACATCATGTTTATTTTCACTACCAATATCCAAGCTTTTACCACAACAAATTAAACTTCTCCACATGACTAATTTGACACACACACACACGCACACAAAAGAAAAACAACTTTAACGTTTTACCAAAATAACAAAACCTGTAAACTAACAAATACCCTACATAACTCAAAATGTTAACTCATTTATTAAAGCACGGGTCAAATTTGCAAAATTTATAATACAAAAAATTGAATTATTTCTGAAGAGACCGAATTATTTATGAGGATTCATAGGCTAAATAAAGGTAGATCGATCACAGATCATTGACTTAATCAATCTTCAATTCAACAATCCATTTCCTTTATAAAACAAATGGAGAATTTACTGGAAATACCAAGTCAAATTCCAATGGAATATCCAAATATAAGAAATAAATAAAAGCAATATATTTTAAGACCAAGAGGGTTCTAGAACCAACTTGGGACCCAAAAAAAAAAAACAACCTCATTTTTGTTTTTCAAAATCATAAGAATTTGAGAAGAAAAATCCGTTGCAGGTCCACAAATGAGTCCACTTATAATGACCACAAAAACGAAAACAAAGAACCAAATTTCGAAAAATAAACACCCAGAAAAGAAAATGTGAAGAAGAAGCATAAAGCAGAAGCAGGAAGAAGCAGATCTGACCGTTTGTTCAAGCTCTCGACCTCCTCGTCCGTCACCTGACCTCCAAACACCACCTTTCTGATCCCATCCGACGGCTACGATCAAACCCCAAAACAACAACAACAAATCAAACAACCCCATAATCACCAAACCAATCAAAACAAAACAAAACAGAAAAAAGATTGAATTTTTTAATTGTACCTGGTGAGAGCGAGTAGCAGAGCGAGAGGCGGAGGAGGGCAGAGGAGAGTCAGTAAGGGGAGTCTCGGACCAGGTGAGCAGATCCGCGGTGGACGTGTGGGGCTTCCTCACCGGCGTGCTCCTCTCCATTTCGGGTCTGGTCTGTCGGACTCTCGGACCGTCCAAACCGAGTGGCGGAGGGCGGCGGAGTGTGGTTGCGAAATGACGATAATGACCCTGAGTTCTAAAACGTTCTTCCGACTGTTTTGGGGGCTGGAGCTGTGGGGTTTGTGGGTATTTTAATGGCTCTTTTGGAAAGGGTGGAGTTGAAGGGAGATAAAAGGAGAGTAGGAGATGACTTGGAGTGAGCTACTCTTCCTTTTCTTCTTTCTTTTCTTTTCTTTTCTTGCGTTTTAATTTAAAAACAGAGAGAGAGAAAGAAAGAAAACAAGGAGCGAGAAAAACGGGTCGGGTTATATTTATACATAAATTTGAAATCTTGTACCGCGTACGAGATATATGTGGCAAGCATGTGACGCCGGAGGTACAGCCACGTGCCGGTTGTGTTTGATTTGATCCATCCGTTGGAACCGGATTTACCATATTGCCCTTTCTATTTTGCTGTTGGTGTTGACTGTTTGTTTTCGTTTTTGTATCGACGACGAGGATTCAACGGGCTCAGGGAAAGGATTGGGCGTGGTTTAAAATTTTGAAATCCGACCCTTAATTGCGCATGGATTCGGCGAACCAATTTTAGGAGATTATGTTTTCAACGGTCTGGATCAAGAAACTAACCGTATTTATCCTATAAATTTTTTATTTTTTTTTTGCAGAAATGATCCTTGAATAAACTTTAAACATAACCAAATATCATACAATATTGTATGTAAATAAGGACTTGAATAAACTTTAAACATAACCAATATCATTAAATTTTGTATGTAAATAAGGAATATATAAGTATTGTATCTTGTATGTGTTGATAGGTTTGTTATTACTTCGTAAATAGCGATTTGAATAATATCTTTCAAAAATAATTTTATAAATAGTATTTCAATTAGAGAATTATGTGAAAAGCTAGTAGGGAGATGAATTAATGGACATTGTAAAATCCAGAACTTCAACAATTAAACTCATAAATCCCCTACACAAAATTTTAAATCAATATGATCCACATAGATTAAACAATAGAAAAGATATTTAGCATTCAAATTAAAATTTTAAACTTCAACATAGTGCATTGTTTAGCCTATGAATGTAGGGGTTCGTCACATTCACACTAGAAGATACACCCTTAATTAACCTCAACTTGTGAGTATTCTATCCCTATTCCAATTTCCCACCTCTAACTAAAGCATCAAAGCTTCTTTGGAACACCCCAAATGACCATATCTCCTATTTGTTCTTGTCAATATTAACGGACCGGCTCTTCTATTTTAAACGTACACGTTTTTCATTGAGGAAATCAAAGTTAATATTCACTCAAACATCATTATAATTGGATTACTTGGGGTTGGTGATCATGTTGGCAACTAGTCGATTCTACTTGTACATTCCTCTCAAAGAGATTCTCGTGAGCTAGCTCTATGCAAATGTAACAAAGTCAAAAAGCTTGTTGAGCAAAATTGAGTTGTTGTTGTGACTTTGAGATTAGAATATTTAGGGGTACATCTGATTTTTCATATACTTTTTCTTGCTTTGTTCTTTAAGGATATGCTTGCTTCTATCTTTTTTGCCACTACTTCTCCAAGACCAAGACGAAATGCATCATTTTCAGCTCTCCATGTGACTTGTGACCCAGCCACAAAGTGCAAATTTCATCTCATTCTCATCTTCTTCCTTCGTGGGTCATGTCATCCCCAGTTTCACGTGCACTCAAAAATGCCCTAAATCTTTGCGTAAAGCCTAAAGCTCTCTCATTCTACCTTCTCTGAGAAATTCCTTTTTCCTTCAAAAGGAGGTCATGAGAATAGGGGTATTTGATAAAGTTATCCGTTGGACAATAAAATCCGAACACTTTTCTTAGGCACTAATTACGTGGATAGTCATTTTAAATTCAGCTGCAGTTAAATTACTAGAATCTCATTGTTTTCTGCTACTTAACGGTTGGAAGACCAAAAAGGAGAAAGTACTCATGATTAGGGCCATTAGGGCATGCTCTTTGTAGTCATGAAACACATGCCCAAGCAACTTGACTTACAATTTTTCATCATATCTCTCTCCTGTGTGTTTTTTCTCCTTAAACTTTACCTTCCCCAATCTTAGGATTATGTATGGATGATTTGTAATTATTGATCGCTTTGAAGTTGATTGTGAAATTTACATCGATCAACAATTATAAATCGCTCAAACGTATGCCCATAGATAACTGACACTGTTAGATTGTTTAGCTCCACCAGACAAGTAAACAAATTATATTTGATTATTTCCCCCAACACACCAAAAAGAAAAAGAAAAAATAAGGACAATGTATGTTGAAAATTTTGCTTGTTACCTTCCCTTGGGTTGGGGACCCATGTATTGCATTCATCATTACCAAGTCAGAGGTGAAGGTGAAGAGGAATTTTAAAAACGGGGGGGAAGAAAGATATGGACCCAACCAAGTGTGAAAAATAATGATATGTCCCACAATGGAATGCAACCTAACTTGGAACGTACCCAAGAAACAAGAATTTGAGGTCTAGGGTTTCCTTAAAGATGCTACAAGGTTAGTGTTTCCTAGGTTTATAAGATTTTCTATAGTTTCTTCCATCTTCCCCCATTAAATAATATTATGTGTTGCTATTTAAGTTTAACTATGAATATCATCATGGTCATTAGTTGACAAGTATAACATACATTGATCATAATTAGCAGCACAGCTGTCCCTCAGTGCCAAGTAAAATACTATTTGGTTTGCTAATCCAAGTTCCAATTATATTAATATCCCACCAAAAAGACCATGCCATATACTAATCATGATTTTATCTACTTTCTTTATTTTGAAATTGTGAATTTTATTTTGTTTGATATAGCTATTGCATGATTAGTGACCCCCTCGTGCAATTTAATTGATGAATTAATTTTGAGAGCATCGGGTTAGGAGAAACTACAATTAGTGTGGTTCAATTAATCTAATTATGATTCCAACCACAATAATCACCTAAACAGTTCTAATTTGGTCAAATTTGGTCATGTTGCGTGCAAAGTGTATTTAGCTTTGAACATTTCTCGACTCTATTTTTGACATTCTTCAAATCACAAATTGACATGTATATCAAAATAATTCATTAAAATTTATTCAAAGCAATCTTCAACGTATAACCCCTAATGGTTAATTTGTACATTGGCGATATAGATTATCAAAAAGATTAAAGAAATACGGTTCATTGATATGCAAGGGAAGCAACACTTACACTGTTGATCATTCAAAGGGTAGGAAGGAATTTCATTTGATGAGAATAATATGATAACTAACTAAACATCATTTTTCAATCAACTAATTAATTAGAGACTGGCTTCTAATTAATTTGTCGGCAGGGGCACTTAAAATATATAGTAAATTACACAACGGATAAATTAGTTGTTCAATCACCAATTGTAAATTAGGTCCATAAGTTCAGACTTTTCAATAATAATTCTAAATTCAATCATACTTTATCAACAACATCATCACAGAACAAGTCAATTCACCATCCTAAATTGCTCTTGATCAAAATGAAACTCAAGAGCCTCAAAACAGAGCCCTACTGCCGATAGCTTCCACTCAATGCCTATAAGCTCGGGAAGAGTTAGTCTATTGTAATGTCATTATATTTAAGCACGGACTCAAGATTTTAAAACGTCAACAATGAACAATTCTTCTCAAATTTTGACAAAATCTCCTTTATTTGATGACATTTTCCAAATTTATAGTGTGTTAAAAGTTATATTAAGCATTTCCACATCCTCAACTTACATACAAAGATAACATCATATATATTAGGGCCTATATTTTGCTAGGAAACTATAAGCATTTTTTCTTGGCCTTGCTGAAATGGGGTGGGCTACAACCCACCTCACCCATATGCTAAATCCTTGCATGATTACATTTGAAAGTGACTCAAAGTGACAAGGGGGTGAGCTATATGAAAAGGGATAAAGGCAATGCAGAAATAACACATGGGTGCTTGCAGACATTTTGTAAAGCACATAAAGGATATATTTTTCATTTTGGCTCCATCACATTTTCTTGGTCCTCCAAAGAAAAACAACCTTTTGCTGCTTGCTTTTTATTTTTTTTATTTTTTATAATAATACTTTTTTGGGGTTGTACTTGTGAAGCAGAGTATGTGGTTGCATATCTTAGTGCTATTGCCAATAAATTTGGTGTAAAATATATATGCATTCAGGTTGAAGTTTATTGGCCAACATAAACTTGATCGATTGAATAAAAAGAGATGAAGTTGCAAAACTTTTACCCAGCTGAAGAGAATGATGAGTATGGAAAAGATAACTAAATCTGGATTAAGGGATATTAACCAGATTTTTCTGTAGTTCTATTTTAATGTCAAGGTGTGTTTGTTTTTATCTTTATGCATTTGGTTTGGTGATACTCCTATAAATATTGGGTCATTGATGATTTGTAATATGTTCAAATTCAATGCTAGAATATAAGTCTCCCCCTTTTGATACTCTTCTTCATCCTCATTATACCGACTTGTTCATAATTGACCATGACCTATTTGAAGCCTAGGACAAAATATTAAACTGATAAAGCGAGAACAATATTGTAATTAGTATTATCATGAACGGTCACATAAGGTGTAAATCAGTGGAGGCGGGGTTTAGCTAGTCTATTTGAATCACCCCTCGTGAGATAAATTCCATGGTGCATAGACTAGCGAGTTTAGTTTTGTTTCTTTTGGGATACCTTGTGATTTTATTCATAATGTCTTATTTGATGATTTTGTTGAGTGGAGTAAGACTCTACATCTCCCGGTGTATTTTTTTTCTTGATTATCAATCGTTTTGTCTAAGTTGTCTTGAATTTGAAATCTCTCTTAATATCCAATATTTTTTTTTGATGAGAAAAGGGGGTTAAAGAACCCCAAAGGAAAAAAACACAGATTACACTACATTTATCAAGCGGGCCTTAGCAGCCCCCATCGAATCACCAGTCAACAAGTTTCCAATCCAAACAGGACTTTCATCAAGGTACCAATATCCCATGTCGAGGTTGTGGCTCCAAGTAGCTAAACCATCAGCAACAGAGTTCCTCTCTCTATAGATGTGTTGGAATTCAACCCTTCTAAACTGGCTCATGACTCTCTTGCAATTGCTAACCAGTCCAGCCGTAGGATGACAACCACCTCAGCATTCTGTAAGAGATTCACAGCAATAGCTGAGTCCATTTCAATAACAATATCATCAACATGTTTTTCCACAGCAAGCTTTAGACAAAAAAATAAGCCCCATAACTCAACTTCAAGAATTTTTCATTTCCCCAAGTTGACAGGCAAAACCACCAAGCCATTGTCCTAGGTGGTCTCTGAGAACTCCTCCAGCGCCAATAGCTCCATTACTTTCTTTGCGGGACCCGTCCACATTTAGTTTAACCACCCCCACCTCAGGAGGATTCCAAGCCAGCATTACATGCACTTTCTCAATGTCATTCTGATTGGCAGGCAGAAGCTTTAATCCAATCTTTAGCAACATACAAAATTATATCTTGAGTATTATAAGGTAGCGGTGCTTCATTTTTAAAGATAAACTCATTCCTCCATTTCCATATGTGCCAGCAGATGAACACAAATAAAATTCTCCAAGGGATTTGATAGAACTGTACCTTAGAGCACATGTTGTTTAGAAGCCAAGGGTGTAACTCAGCATGGTAGAAGGAGGAGTCATGATTATTATCTAGAAATAAACTCCACACTCTTCTTGCTCTAGGACAGTCCCGCAGGATATGCATGGTAGATTCAATAGGCCACTCACAGATGTTACAATCCGGATTTGCAGTTAAATGCCTGCGAGCACGCTGATCATTAGACAAAATTTTTTTCCTGAAAAACCAACCAGAAGAAAATTTGAATCTTGGGAGGGATTCTGAGTTTCCATAGCACTTTCCACCAAGGATGTAACCACTCTGTCCCCTTGAAAAGTAAGTTGTACGACTGACTGACAGAAAACAAACCATTAAAAGTAGGTTGCCAGATTTGGCAATCCTTTAAACGCCCCCCAAAATCAGCAGGACAATTTATAATTTTATGGACCCAATCCTCAGGTAGCACACTTTTTAGTTTTTCAACATCCCACCAGCCATGCTTAAAAAAATCAGAGACAACAACATTCAAATCTCGATCATGATTAGCATCCACATGGTGGATAATAGCTACATCGCTAACCCATTTATCATTCCAAAAGTTGACACTATCACCTTTTCCAAGCCTCCAGATCAACCCTTTATCAAGAATTTGAGCCCCAAATAAAATCCCCTTACACGTGGGAGAGCAGTTATTCTTAGGAATCATATGAGGATCACAAAAAGAGTGGCCCTTTAAGTATTTTTTCTCAAAAATCTGAGACCACAAGCCCTCTTCCTTCTTCCATAATCTCCAGGCACTTTTCGCTAGAAGAGCTTGATTCATATGGTGAGTTTTCTTGAAGCCAAGACCACCATGGCTTTTAGGTCTACTCACAATATCTCATTGGCAAAGATGAATTTTCTGTTTCTTGTCACTGCCACCCAGAAAAAATTCCGATTTAATCTATCAAGATCCCCACAAATACTCATAGGCAATTTGACAGTTTGCATAGCATAAATAGGTATAGCAGAGGTAACAGCTTGGATCAGGGTTGCTCTTCCTGAGGAGAAAGTACTTTACTCTTCCAGGAAGCAAGTTTAGCGTGCACTTTTTCCACAAGCTTGCAGTAGGTGGCCTTATTCACCCTAGTGTGCAACAGAGGCATCCCCAAGTACTTGCCTAAGTTATTTGTGAGAGGTGAGCCAGAAATAGAACTGATTTCAGCCGCTAACTCTTTATTAGTATTCGGGGAACAGGAGATAGCTGACTTCTCAAAATTGACAATTTGGCCCGAGGCTTTACAAAAAATCTCAAGGCAATGTTTCATGACTCTAGCCCTGTTGAGTGCTCGCTTCAGCAAAAAGAATCAAGTCATCGGCGAAATGATTATTCGAGATTTCTTTCAAAGCCTGTTGATTGAAGTGTGCCCCTTTGGAGCTGGAAGCCAAGTGATTATTCGAGATTTCTTTCAAAGCAGTTCTTGCACCAGTTTTAGGATTCTTAGATTTAGTCCAGACCTTCTCTTTGTATTCAAAAATAGATCGTGCAGCACCCTGCGTTCTTGTACTAGGACCATCATCCTTTGCAGTATCAGCCCCAGAATTTTCGCCCATACTTCCCAGCACATCAAAACGGGATCCTTGATTCTTAGAGATGAAATTTTGCCCCTCCAAGTTTTTCAGGCTATTCTTAGGTTTCATTCGAGGTGGAACGTTCATCCACGGGCCTCTCAAGTTCTCTACATCTTTCTCAGCATGATCCGCCCCAATAGCCGTATCTGAACTTCCATTCCCTTGTCCAGAGCCATGGTCTCCAGTCATCTCGGCAGATGGTTTCTCCTTCACCCTACAATTTTCACGCTTGTGCCTATAGTGCCCACACATATAACATATATCTGGAGACCTTCATATTCAATATTATACCAAGTTTGGTTTATCTGGATAAAAGCGTCCAACGGTTTGGATAAATCAAGTTCAACACAGAGTCTAGCAAATTTACCTCTTTGTTCTGACTAGTAGTGAGGGCATCAATCTTTAGAAGCTTACCCAGGATGGAGCCAATTCTCTTTAGAGCCCAGACATCAAAACATTCCAGCGTTGGATAGCAGAGACTCTAATCCATGCCGCCATTCGGGTGATATTTGCTGTTGCGGGCAGAAACCTTGTTTCCATTTTTGAAGCATTAAATATTGCCCAGCGATAATCCAAGGCCCCTCAGTAAGTACATAGGTCAGGTCCTCTTCTAGATCAAAATCTGACAACATAAAAGTCGTTCACAAGGTCAACCAATTTCCAGTTGCCCTTGAGACTCCATTTCTGTCGCAAACGTTCATGGATATAATTGTAGGTGTGAGAGCGACCTAGTAATTTGATGATTAACGAATTCTTCCACGGTTGGCAAAGCCCTTCATCGCTCGATCTGAGAATTGAATGCTTGGCCCTCTATCACCCCGTGAAACCACCACATCCTCATCATCATTGAGATCTTCATAATCCATTGTTAGGGATTCCAGCTATACCTGCGTTTTTAACCATCTTCACTTGATTCATAAGCTTATCACGAAAGCTTCCAGAGTTCAGGTGCGGCGAAGTATTCAGACCCGCTTCAACCCCAAGTGATGGCGCCGACGCAGGTCGGTTCTGCAACATTCTCTAAGTTCAGATCTTCAGAAGGGCGAGATCGCTTAGTGTATCGAAGATTTTCCATCGGGAAACCAGGAGAGCCTTCAGCCATGGTCAGATTCTCTTAATACCAGATGGGATCAGAGAAAGGGTGCAGCTTGGCTGAGGAACCACCGAGAACGGCAGCTCTAGCCAGATGAATTCACGAAAAGAGGAAAGCTGGGAAACTATTCAGCATGCGCGTGAGGCGCGTCACAGGATACTCTATATTTGGTTGTATTTGGAAACCATCCATGGGCCTTAATATCCAATATTTTAATTAGTAATTATACCCATAATTTCTCAAATTAGTTTGAGCAACACATTCAAACAATGTTTCATGTGACTAATGGTTTAAATTCACAATCTAATAAGTTTGCAAGAACTTGTAGAAGTTTCTCAAATTAAGCATTGTTGCAAGACGTGAGTGACGATGAATCGATCGCCTCTCACGGACCAAACCGAGCCAATTGAAATTGATCATCGACATGGGTGGAACCCGTGCTATGAACGGTCGATTGTAAATGTTGCAAGTAGGACAGTCCGAGAAGAAAGAACACAGAACAAAGTGTCACTCTGGGTATGTTTGGTACGCTTCACTGGACTGGACTGGACTGGACTAGGCTAAATAGCACTCGAAACCCATGTTTGGTAACAGACGGGACTAACTTAAATGAGACTATATAGTCCAATAGTGAAAAAAAGGCATCACTCGCCCGTCTAATATAGTGAGCCCGAAAAGTGGTTCACTAAATAGCACGTTCCTAAATAGAACACGCTAGTCCGACTCCTCTCTTTAAAAAATATTAGGACTTTATTTGTTTTCTTTTTATTATTGTTTTAAATTTTTAATTGGAATTTTTAACATTTATTTATTTATTAGGTCAAAATCCGTAATTAAATTTAAATATTACAAGAATTATTTTGATATTGCATTTGACCACATTTGTATTTGACCAAATTATTTTTTACTTGGTCTTCCATGAAAGACGTAGAATTATATAGAGTGAGTTTAGCTCCTTAGTAATGTTTCGACCAACAAAAAATAGAAGATTTGTAGTAGTCTTGGGGCAAGGCTAAGCAACTAAGATAAATCTTGAGAAGCCAAAAAAAATATATCAGAATTTTATTCTTCATAAACAATCATAATTTTATTTGTTTTATTGTTTTAAATCTTTGAATTGTGTTTCTTTGCAGCATTTATTTATTTTTGGGTCAAAATTTCAAATTAAATTTAAATATTACAAGAATTATTTTTTAGTCAACAAGGCACCAAACGTAGGTAATCCTTAGGACTTAATCCAAGCTCTTAATCCAAAGCTAATCCAAGACAGCCCAAAATTTTAGTTAGGATTCATAAAGGTAAGGGATACCAAACGACCCTGAATGAAGTGCCTTGGCAGGCCGTTATATGAAAAATATTCGGAGATTTGTCGGGACATGCTAAGTACGTTCTTAAAACAAACAAAAACTAATCTCATGTTAATAATCCAATCTTATTCTATAAAAACACTCGCACTCAAGAAACGTACGCACACTCAGAACCCACCACAAACCAAAACAGAGAGCTCTTATGGCGACGGTGATTGGCAACCTCACCCCCGCGTTTCTTCTGAGTCGACTCGGTAACTCGAGGTCCTGTGTTGTTAAGCTCAGGCCTTGCACTGCACCGGTTTTCAGACGCTCTTTCGCGGCAATTACTGCTCGTGCTGCTTCCACCGCCTTCATTGAAGTCGAGCCAACGGTTCGTTGTGTTAGCTTCTTTTCTTGCTTGTTTCTTCAATGAATTCCTCCAATCAATTCGCAGAATAGAAAATGGAAAACCCAATTGTATTTTGTCTGTTTGGTTGCCGGAAACAGCCTGAAAAAACAAAATTTTAGAGCTTTTTCTTTTCTACTGTTCTGTTGCCCTCAATAAGAGTCAAACGTGTTCGGATTAATTTAATTTTAAATGGGGTACTGTTTATATTTGACATTAAATTTAAAATTTATTTGCTTTCGTCATAAACAATAGGATACAAATCCAATTGTGGTTCAAAATGAGGTCACCACCAGCAGCAATAACATTTTAGCTTGTCCTATATGCTTCGACCAATTTTCAAGTTCCGGTGATCTGGGCTTATCTGTGTAAGTGATTCCAATCACTGCTTATTCTATTTTGAATTACTTGGGGTTGCATTGTTTTATTTTGACTTGCTTTTTGCTATTTCCCTCTTTTCTTTTTTCGTTAATTTGGGGAGTGGTATGCTTTGTTGTTTGGATTTACAGGGACTCCGCTTCCGGGTCTAGTTTTCAATGTAGCACTTGTAAGAAGACTTACTTTGGCAATCAAACACATATTGACCTGACAACAGCCAGTGGCTCCAAGAACTATGGTGAATCAATGCCGGTTTCCACAGAGCTTTTCAGGTATTGAAATTGTATAGCTATCAGTTTTACAACAATTTTGCGGTACATCTTCACAATGAATTTAAATTGAGGATGGTGATCTGATCAACAGAGTTGAAGTAGAGTCACACGTGAGTCCTTTAAGTTTATTCGTATCTGGGAGTATATATTGCCCAAGAATGAGAACATTTTGCTCCATTTTTAAGGGCTTATAATGCCAGAATAACATATGATGTTTACTATATTGATCTTTAGTGGCCTGATTTGGTACACTTGTTCCGAGATCATGTATCTTCTTCGAAGTGTAGTATTTCTTTTCCAGTTTTAGTGTTTCTCGGAACTATACATCTGTCATACAAGGGAGATAAGGAAGTTGATATACTTACTTCTCATGTATGATTTTATACATGATATTCAATACTCTGAACAAAAAAACTGTGCACATAGACAAGCTGTGTTCAACTTTATTACTTTTACCTTTTCTGGCATGAACCTAGTCCAATTGATTGCAGCAACCACATTAAAATCTTTGAAGCATTATTAAGAGTAGTTTCTAACACCTCATGAATATGTTGATTTGCATCTCTTTATAATGTCTACTGACTTTTTCTTGGATCAGGACTCCATTGGTATCATTCCTCTATGAGAGGGGCTGGCGTCAAAGCTTTTCTGTCTGGGGTGGTTTTCCTGGCCCAGAGAAAGAGGTGAGATGATCAATTTCTTCATTACTGCATGGAAAAACAGATAGATCCATTGTGTTGCTGCCAAATATTCAATGTGGTTGTTTGAATGCTGAAAATAAAAATAAAAATATACTATTCTGTGCTTGATTTATCTCGCAAAAGGAGGTTATCAAGTTGTTAACTGCGCCATATTTTGACTGCAGTTTGAGTTGACTAAGGATTTCTTAAAGCCGGTCTTGGGTGGAAATATCATTGATGCAAGTTGTGGGAGTGGGCTATTTTCTAGACTTTTTGCAAAGAGTGGATTATTTTCTCTTGTTGTTGCTTTGGATTACTCAGAGAACATGTTGAAACAGACCTATGAATTCATTAAGAAGGAGGAGAATTTCCCTGAAGAGTACAGAACTTGATGCTTTCATTCAAATTTAGATGATACAGCTGCTGAAAGTTTGAAATGCTATTAGTGGATCTGTCCAAAATTTTGTTGTCAATTTTGAAAATTTATTCCTGATTAAGTTTGTTTTTTATTAGGAACATAATTTTGGTCAGAGCTGATATTTCTAGGCTTCCCTTTGCTACAAGTTCTGTTGATGCTGTGCATGCTGGTGCTGCCCTACACTGTTGGCCTTCACCATCAACAGCTGTAAGTACTTATTTACATATGGTGTTAAAGCAACCTGTTCTGCTTGCTTGCTCCAGCTACCTGTAAGGCTTAAATCTTAACATATCAGGACGCATCAGGCAGTGATGAAGTATTCATTTTGATTTGAAAGTACTGATATTTGCTGGCCGGGCCAGGAAAATTACTATTATCAGCATGAATGCGTCTTTCTTCTGTTTTTCTTCTGGCTTTTAGTTTAACCAGTACTTGCTTTGAGTAATTTGGTAGCTGTGGTTTTGAAGGTTGCTGAAATCAGTCGAGTTCTGCGACCTGGTGGTGTGTTTGTTGCAACTACTTACATACTTGACGGGCCTTTATCTTATATCCCATTTTTGAGGAATATAACCCAGGTACATCTTTCCCTTATTCAGAACCTGCATGCCTACAGTTCTGTCTTTCTGCTGAATGTGCCTCAAGAAGTGGATGGTTTGGGGTTATAATTCTAACTTATCTCACTGGGTTTTGAATCTTTTGATTTTATCTCTTTTGTTTGCAGAGAACAAAGCAAATATCAGGCAGCCAAATCTTCACATCTGAACGTGAATTAGAAGATCTCTGCCAAACATGTGGGCTAGTTGGTTATACCTGCGTGAGGAATGGGCTCTTTGTGATGATTTCTGCTACGAAACCAAGTTAAGCCACAAGCATCTCCCTTGCTTGTATAGAATTGTATAGGCATTTGAATTTGTTCCTATGGAAGTTGGTCGTTATAAAGAAACATAAATACTACATCAGATGGTATTCAAAAATTTGAAATTTATCTGGTGTTTGTAGTTATACAACTTACTCATAAAGAAAAGGTATTCTGTATTCTTTTGGGAAATAATTTGCAGTTTGCTAGCCTCACATTATTGTGCCAAAAAATTGACATAATTGTTTCAGTACTGTTTAAAGTAAGATACCATTTGGGACTGCTTCTTTAGGAAGCACTTTTGCTCATAAACGCTTTTTTACAAGTGCTCCTATTAGAAGAACATTGTAATTTTTTATTAAACATCGAAGTACTTTTTGAAAAATCACTATGAAGTGATTCCTAAACAGAAAAGGTGGTTGTGTTGTGACCTAGAATCACTTATATAAGTTTTTTTGCCAAATTGTATTAGAACCAATTTTTATTGACAAAAAAACCTCTTTTGGCCATTACAGAAACACTCCTAAACAAACCCTAAGTATTTATAAGATTTTCTCTAATATATGGATGAGTAATCCTGGATGATTGTAGGTGCGAGTGTCAACATCGATACTATTTCCTTAATCATTTGCAAAGCGAATACTATTTTCCTAGCAAGTGGATCTTTTGAGCTGGTGGATCCCATGCAATCCGAAGGTCAATTGTAAAAGTAGGATAGTCTAGTATCTTCCTTGTCTTGAGGCAAACTAAACAACACAACCATAATAGTACTCCCAAGTTAGAGACCACAACTGAGCTCATAATAATGGCGACGCTTATTGGCAACCTCTTCTCCTCCCCGTTTCTTCCTAGTCAACTCGGTAACTTGAGGCCTCACAAGTACAAGCTCAAGCCTTGCACCCCACCAATCCTAAAACGCTCCTTTGCGGCAACTAACGTTAGAGCTTCTTCTTCCACCTCCTTGGTCGACACCACACCAACAGTACATTGTTCCAGCTTCTTCTTTCAGGCTCTCTGTTTGGTTGCAGAGAAAACGGCTGGAAAAGAAAGAAAGAAAAAAAAAGAAAAAGATTAAGAACTTCTCTTTTCTTGCTCCATTTGCCTTGAATGATAATTAATGAAATAAAGTTGTACGGATAAATTTAATCTTGAAATGAGATCCAACTGTGGTTCAAAATGAGGCCACCACAAGAAACAACATTCCTGTATGCTTTAATCCATTATTAGGGACTCTTTCGACGACCCCCCCAAAAAAAAAAAACCCATTATTAGGGACCGTTGATCACTCCATGAAAAAACAAACAGATAGACTCATTGTGTTGCTGCCAAACATGCAATGTGGTTGTTTGAAATGTTGAAAGGAAGCTGTTGTGTTGCTAACTGTTATAACTGCAGTTTGAGTTGGCTAAGGATTTCTTAAAGCCGGTCTACGGTGGAAGTATCATTGATGCTAGCTGTGGGAGTGGATTATTTTCTAGACTTTTCCCAAGAAGCGGATTGTTTTCTCTCGTTGTTGCTCTGGACTACTCAGAAAACATGTTGCAGCAGTGCTATGAATTCATTCAACAGGAGGATAATATAGACGATAAAACTACTAAAATTTCAATGCTTTTAGTTCCTCTGAGGGAACTTTCCCGAAATGTCTGCAATCAATTTTGAAAACTTTGTCTTATTAAGTTTTTTATTTTAGGAACATAGTTTTGGTCAGAGCTGACATTTCTAGGCCTCCCTTTGCTACAAGTTCTGTTGATGCTGTGCATGCTGGTGCTGCTGCCCTACATTGTTGACCTTCACCATCAACAGCTGTAAGTATATCTCTTGTTTTTGGATTTTGGCAGCTATGGTTTTGAAGGTTGGTGATATTAGTCGAGTTTTGCGACCTGGTGGGGTATTTGTTGCCACTACTTGCATATTTGAAGGCCCTTTGCTTTTGTCCCATTTTTAAGGGATGCAAGCCTGGTATGCATCTTCTATTAAGAACCTGCCGCATGGCTCTAGTTCTAGAAAATTTCTTAGGTTGGATGTGATCGTCACACCGTCACGTGGTGTTAAAAATCAACATGTTATAATATAGGTGGTTTTCTTTTCTTTTCTAGAACATAAGTCATATAACGGGCAGCCCACAGTTCGTATCTGACAGTGAATTGGAAGATCTCTGCAATGTATGTGGTCTAGTCGGTTTTACAAGCGTTAGGAACAGGGGTTTTGTGATGGTCTCTGCCACAAAACCCAATTAATTAAGCTTTCTTTTGCCATAAGGATCTCCTAAGCTTGTATGGGATTGTATACCAAGTTTATGGATGGAAACATAAGTGTCAGTAATAAACATAAGTGTCAGTAATATTACTCGCTATTTACATTCCGGTATTTTGAATGTCTTATGGTGACAATGTAAACCAATTAATAAAATTACACATAACAGTTTATGGTAGAATCCATATTATTTCTAAGTGAGATTCATATGAACAAACAATATGATTCTCACCATATGATTATGTCATCTCATTATGGGTTGTTATATCATGTAAGCATTGTTGACGTGGTACAGCCATTGTACCCAACCTTCCCTCAAGATAGGAGTCTCTAAACAGTAAACAGAATGACAAGAAAGGTTGCAAAGAAACCATGAACCTGTAGACTGTAGTGGAACTCTGAAGTTGGTTAGTATTGAGGATGCTTTCTCCGGTGCATGCACATGTAATTTCTAGTTGAAGGTCAAAACTGGACGGATATAATTCTTCCGTACATGTATGGTGTGTGGATGTGCTTGAATGGAGTTTGAATGCTTAGTGAAATCTGGGTTAGATTACTGTGGGCTCAAATTGGAGAATGTTAACTGACGGTACAGCAATGTCTGCTCGTCATCATCAGCATCAGCATCCAGAGCATCCTCGCCCTCATAGTCCACTTCAATGACAGTTCTATTGTTCACATATGGCTCTTCTGACTCAGGAAACCGAACACGTGAATATTCTTCTCCTGTATGTGAATTCTCTAATTCTATTTGCTGCATCTCTGATTCTATTAAAGCGTCCATCTGAGCCCGCTCCCTGTCTCTCGGGTAGGTGCAATATAGGAATGAGTAGATAACACAACAGAGAGCCATTGGAATTCCTATTGCTGTGTAGAGTGCTTTTGCCAACGATGAAGCATTCCCTCTATCTGTGGCAATCTCTTCAGATGCACTGGACCCTTCAGCAACTGGTATATAACCGTAAACATGCTGAGCCAATATCCCAACTACTGGAGGAGCAAATGATGAGAGTATGGACTCGAAAGATCTGTCCAAAGCATATACATTTGTTCTGGACCTCTCAGGAACTATCTCCGCAAAAATTGGACTGCATGGACCATGGCATTGGATTTAAAACTTTAATCTTTTTCCTTTGTTTTACTTTCCATAATAATATAGCAGACATTAAAGACCAGAAACCAGAGAATAAAATTTTAGAGACTTACTTGTTTGTAGCTGGACCATTCCAAGATATTAAGAATCCCATAATGAACAAGACCAAACCATGGATGACAGCTGTAGATGGATTATCAGGTAATACAAGCAGAAGAATTGCTGCAAGAGGGATGGCAGATGCAGAGCTTATCTGGGCTAGTATTATCCTTCCTGCATTTGGTAGACGGATGGAAAGGATATCCCCCATTTTACCTCCAAACAGGCCCCCAAGTGAACTACCAATTACAAACAAGGCGATAAGGAAAGCAGATTTCCCATGAGAGAATCCAGTAAGTTCCAGCCACATGGGCGCAAATGACAATGCTGACCAGGGAAATGAACCAGTAACACCTTGTGCCACAACAATCTGGAAAGAAGGAATTTTAATAACTGACTTGGCTTCTTGAGCTAGCTCCTTGACTTGTGACCACAAGGAATTACCAGAAGTCTGACTGCTATCTTTTGTTTCACCATCTGGAAAGTGCGGGTCAGTGGCATACAGACGGACTAAAATGCCGACTAGGACACTAATTAGTCCAACAAGGTGAAAGGAAATCCTCCAGCCAGGAATTCCCATGAAAGTTATTGGAGCTATCAATATGGAACAAAGCCCGCCAATTATCGAACCAAGGTTTCCAGTTAGCTGAAGCCATCCAAAAGCCATACCTCGGTTCCTGTCATCAGTTGAGTCGGCTACAAGGGACTGCATAGCTGGAGCAACTAGAGCAAGGCCAATCCCATTCAAAGCTCTGGATATAGCCACCTGATCAGTAAAAGCTGAATGACTTCAAAGTGAATAAAACAAGCTGGAATACTAAAAATAATGATACTTCCCTCATTCTGTTTTGATAACTTCAGTTATTCACCCTTTCTTATCAATTGGTTCAAATGAATGCTTTTGGGAACGACTGACTATGATAAATTAACTTGTCACAGCTCTATTTCATAACAAACAATTACGCTCATGCATGGTCCTTGGGTTTTTGTTTTATTTTATTTTATTTTATGAGGAAGGCATTAGAGACTGTAGGCAAGTAAGACTTTGGGTATCATTTAAAGAAAAACAAAGGAAAAAAGTGGAAAACATCTTTTTTTTTCACTTCTCAAAAACTTTGGTGATGAATCCACTTTTTGTATCAAAATATTCCAATTTGAAACAACTCACACCAAATTTTAAGCTTCTGTGAGCTCTTTTTAAAATAATAATAATAAATATTTATAAGGCTACTCACAGAACACACCATTGCTTCTGACCTGCCAATAGAGTGGTAATTCCAACTACACTTCAAGTAGTAAAATACCATGATTTATTGAGCAATAAATTTAACTGTGTCTTCTGGTTTCTGGGGTGTCTATTTGAATGGTCAAACATATCCAGAAACAAGAGAAACAGAAATGTATTCCCTACAAACTACTCAATTGTGCTCAAATCAAGCTTTTACAACAACTACTTGCATAGGTAATGTAAACCGTCCATTTTGCTAGCAACCAAAGCAACAAGTAAATTTAGTACTTTTCTTTTCTTTTCTTTTCATCCCCTAATAGTCTCAAGAAGTTCTCCACTTGTGACACGCATAGAATATACTAGAAATGGATATAAAAACATCCCCAAACTCTTCCCTTTCAAGTTAGATTATTATTTTCTCAGGCCAGAATTTGAAGCACAAGCTCATTGAGTCTCAGCAGTTCTTGCACCAACTCATTTTTAAGCCTAACTGGCAATTATAACTCATATCACAATTACCTTGCTAAAGACAGATCCACTACTAAATTCAAAAGAGAACTCATAATTACTATAAATAGTAATCTAAATCTCCCGCTCAACAGTCGCATCAAAATCACCGTTTTCAGCAAACCCAATTGACAACTTCACAAACTGAAAATCACAATCCAATAAAGGCACAATCTTTCTGTTTGGCAACCGAGAAAAAGTCAAAATTACCTCAAAGAAAGTGGAGGAAAATGCGACGAGGAAAGTAGCGGCGGCCCAGAGAAAGGCACCGAGGGCGATGACGTGGGCCCGGTTGTGGCGCACCGCCAGGTAGGCCGCTACTGGGTAGCAAGCCGACTGCACAATGGACCTGAAGAGAGTGAGCGAGCCAAGCCCAGTCGGGTCGGTGTGCAGAGCTGCGCCAACCTCCTTGTAGACGCCAGGCAACAACGACTCGTCGGCTCTCTCCATGATTCCGGCCAAGTTGACCAGCAGCAACGTCAAAGCCTCTGCCTTCATTTTCATTTTTATTGATGAATTTTGGGTCTCTGGTTTTTTGGGTTTTGGAGATGAAGACAGAGAGAGAGTCGAAGAGTTTAGGGTGAAATTTGAAATGAAATTGAAATTGGCGTTGCTAGCGGCATGGTTTCGTTGTCTGAGGCTTTGTCTGTGGGAGGGATGAATAGTCCACTGCTTGACTTCGGGGAAGGGGGTTGGTGACACGTGGCGGGGTTTGAGGCGTTGGGCCTTGCCAGCTAGGCAGGTAGGAAGGGAGGGGACCGGTTACCGGCGCTCTTTGGCGGGCTTCAGCTTCTCAACGTTTCCTGGTACTCTTTTGAATTTGTGATACTTATCTCTTTGGTAGGTCTCGAAATGGGCTTGGGCTAAAAGGGATGAGGGTTATCATCTGACCCATTTAATTCCAAGCCTACCATGTGTCTAATCCTTGTCCTATATTAGCATTTCCCTAGCATTGTAGATTTGTGAATTCTGATTTGTGCCATTTAGGGTTTGATGACATTTCATTTTCACTTTCAAATTTTTGTAAAATTAAAAACATATTTGGTAACAAATTTCGTTTGTTGTTTTCAAAAAGGTTAAATCTAGTTCTCAAATACCTTTATTTTTTAAAACAACTTGAAAGTGATTTCATTTTTCATTTTTTGTGCGCTCCTTTGTCATTCACCAATTTTACTTCACCACACATGTATTGTGCTCTAGTTGCCAAAACTCGGTAGTTGAGATCTCCTGACTTGAACCCGGCCACTCGATTCTTGCGTTCGACCGCATACCCAACCCAAGATTTGGGACCTCCATATTCAAAATTTACCAAAAAATACTATGAACTCTTTATAATATGCACTTTCATTCTATGATCTCAAATTTACAATTTGACCCCCCCAAAAAAATCCACTTCAAAGTTCCACATAAAACTCACAAATTATTGTAACAAGAAAAACGTTCATATTGGTAATACCCTTTTTCGCAAACTACATTTTGATAATGTTAAACTAAAGCTTTGCATTCAAACAAATATTCCACATTTGATATCAACATTTGACAACATTCAACGCTAAATTGGACTTGTTTTTTCGTAACGAAAATAACTCTTAAGGTCCATCCCCTCACAAATAACAAATGATTGTGTATTTTTCTTGAATATCAAGGGAACCTCACACCATCATCTTATCGAATACAAGGGACTTCAAAGTATATTCTGAATGTCAGCAATCTCTCACACCTAGTCATACCTAAATTACGTGTCATGCATCTAAAATTCAAATGCCTTTATATTTGTGAAAATTATACTTTAGATAAAATACTCTCTTACTAAATTGTCTAACAATACATTTTGCGGTGTTAGACAATGAATTTGAACCATGAATAAATTGATTCGTTTAGTTGTACGTATGATTTAGTATGTGTCAAGAGATTATATTAAGCTCAAATCCCTATTATTAACGATTGAGTTGATGTGACTCAAATGAGAAAGACTTCCATAAAATAAGGATAACACTATTTAACGCTATAACACACATTATAACACTTCCACATAACATAACATTATTGATCGAGTATAGCAAAAACAGTGATATTTTTATTGTCTACCTTGCAATAAGTTTTTCTGGCTCAAAAAGCTGTGAGATAAGAGGGAATTACAGTACATTACAGCTTTTTATGGTTGCTTGGTGGTGATGGATGGAAGGGGGCCAAAGGTGTCAGCATCAGACATAATCTCCATGGGGACTAGCAAAACCACTGAAAAGCATCACCCCCCACATCAAATGATTGCCTTTTGTACAACTTGCCTTCTCTCTCTCTCTCTCACTGTGTGACTGGGAGAGAAGAAGAACAGAGATGAGAGGGCCAAGCCCACCGCCCCCACGGCCCCAACACATATTAAGCTCACAGCACAAGCTTGGGAGGGGCCCACAACCTTCATCATAGCCAGCGTACTTCCCACGTGGATGAGCCACATCCCCACCACACACGTGTACGGCCATTCCTTGATTCCCGCCTCCTTGTTGGTCTCTCTCTCCACCCGCGTACTACGCCTCCAATTTTGGCGTTTGCCAGTGTTAATGAACAAAAGATGAAGTCGCTCTGACGTCGTTTTGTGCGTCACAGGCTAATTCTATTAAAAGAGGTAAAATTATAAAAATAAACTTTTTTACCACAACATTGTTAACACCTAAGTTGAATATTACTGTTGGTATGAATATTTTGGGGCAATGGGAATGGGATTCCAACTTACCGATAATAAGATAACTGTATATAAACGTATTTATATTGCTGCTGCACAATATATAAGTGACACCACCCACACCACCTCAAGACTGGGCGACATTAATTAAAAGTGTAAGAAGTTGAGTGTCTAAAGCGAAGAACACTTTTCATATGTTTTGTTGTAACTTGTATACGACTTTTATAAATTTAGTGAAAAATCTGATTGAATCAATATTCTCGAAACAAGTCATGCAACCAGAACAACAAGAATACCGTATGAATTGACAAGATATTCTTTTGATGAGCCAAATAATTTCTTGTCTACTATTTTGTTTCATTTTTATTAATTGATCAAATCAGTGAAGCCAGCAAAGAAGAAAGAAAGAAAGCATGATAAGACTAGATATAGATATCAATCTAGCTAATGAAATCCTGAAAACCTAAAGTAAAGATTCTGGAATCCACTAAAAGTCGAGAGAAAAGTTTCAAAATTTAAATTGTGTTCGTAGATTTTAAAAATAATGATAATTAATAGAAGCATTAAAACATGCAAATGACCTAAACATTAAGAAATTAATAAAAAGAACACATGCGAATATATACAATAGTGCAAAATCCACTCACCAAAATGATATTTTTTTTATAACAATTTGTGGCGCTGTCGAAACTGTGCTCCAGAATCCAGATAAGATAAGGCAGGAGATGGAAGGGAAAGCACAAAAATGTAGGTACATATTTAATTTCTAGGTTTGCAGGTAGGAGGAGACATAACATCTAAAGACTAAATTGATGAGTGGCTGGCTGTGGCTGTGGCTGTGGCTGGTTGCCAATGACCCTGCATCTTCTGTAATCCAGAAGAGAAGTATATATTTATGTATGTAGTGGGGGGCATGTGGGGTTCATGAAAACTACCTGAGACCTGTTGAGGCAGACATGGATAATGTCTCCTTCATGTCTGCAGTGAAACTGAATGAAACCCCCATATGTTTTTGTGAAGCACACATTAATTCATTAAGCATTCAAAATTCAAAGATCTATGACATCTCTCGCTTTCTCCACCTCCCTCTCTCACTCACACACTAGCTAGATCCTCAAAAGTTCTCTTTTTATGAAGTGTAAGTGTAAAGTGACTAAGAGTATTTATTCTATGTACACATGAAGTCTTGGAATATTAGATCTTAGTTTCGGACAGAAAATATTGGAATCAAGGAATTCCAATCCAAAAAAATTCGGAATGAATTTTTTTTTCCAACTCTGTCCCAAGAAAGTTTAGAATTTTAACATCCATTCCAATTTTGGAAAACCCATAATTTTCTGATTTTTTGGAAATTTTCGTAAAGTAGATAAACTTGTAAACATGCCCAATCATTTGAAATGTTAAAATTGACTCATACTTAAAAACTTATATTGAAAATTTGAAAAAACTATTATATGCTAGTATTTAAATGTTATCCTTTAAATATCAACTTGTTTATGTCTATTTGATCATTAAATTATATTTCGTTCAACAAAAAATTACTCGGAATTTCTAATCCAACTTGCACTCCCACGTAATATTGTTTGATGTAAAAGATGTATGTGGACTATTTCTTGAAGGGTCATTAACTTTTCTAAAACAATGTTATACATTTTGCATTGGTTTCACGGAATGAGTTTATTGATGTCATTTCCATACATATATATTTCGAAGCATAGGGATTGATGATTCATAATATAATAGGGTTGGAAATGATAATTAAGCAATAAATAACTTCTGTTCTCGCCCTATTGATTTGTGCAGTATTTATAGTCCTTGCTTTGTCATGATGAAAACCTCAAAGCTTTTTACAATTTCTGTAATATGCTTAAGCAAATAGAGATTAGTTTGAAGGGTTCTGCCCCCTTTTAATAAGCATCCAAAATTCAACTTCCTCTTTTTCCGACACCGCAAGTAAAACCTCCACGGGACAAACACATTGCATCCATCCACCTCTCACTGTAAATAAAATGGGATTCAAAATTTTCACTAGGCCCCACTTTCACACCCACAATTGTGAGGACCCACAGAAATTGTCTCTTGCTGGCATTGGACTAGAAATTGTGTTGGCCGCTAGTTTTCAAGTTGTTGAAACCTTCCACAAAAAATATGGGGCAAGAATTATTCTTATACTTGGACTTTTGAATCTTTAAACATATACTTTTCTCAGAGTAGGCAACTAAATTAATGGAAAGTTGTAGAATAGCCAATATGTGGCTTTAACTTAGTTTAGATGTTGTTTCCAAGGACAGACTTTTCTATAGTGGGCTACCTATTTAGCATTTTACCTAACTGTACGACGAAAGAGACATAACTAGGATATGATACCAAGAATTCTTATAATTAAACACATCCGCATTAGGAACTTAGGTTAAAATAATATGTTTAAGACAATGGCACATCTGCTAAAAGTTTATTGACTTGCAGGTTAGCGGTCTAGAGTTTTGAACTCTTATAGCTCGTTGGTGGTGTGTGTGAAAAACCTCATATAATTTAAACTATCGCTTAAAGGACATCTACATTATTGGGATTAGGTCCTCTAGGATGTCTCTAAATTATCATTATTGTTCCCAAAACCCTATTCTAAGTTGCATGCTGAAGACCAAAGAATTGTCAAAGGGAAATTGTAATAGTACAAGTGCTCCCTTTTGGTTTTAAGGACCAACCAAGTTAGGCCAACTACGGTCCAAAATTGCAGGCTACATGTAGCAATCTAGGTCAAGCCACGAGTTCCTCAAAAGACCCATGTACGTCATGGATTGCGTGTAATGAATCATGCACAACTAGAACGATTAAATAATGAAATTAACAAATAATTAAAGAGAAAGAGGATGTTTTTTTTTTTTTTTGAAACGCAACGATAGGCTACTCTAAGGGGAGGGGGCTCAAGCACCAATGTGCACACATGGGGTTTCGAACTGGGATGCCGTGGGGGAGGGGGAAGTCACCACTGTGGTAGAACCCACTGGCAAGAGAAAGAGGATGTTAACTTAACAGAATAAGTTTACCAAAACAAAAAGGAGAACCCTTTGGGGTCGTTGGTACGGCGGACCTGTCATGGACTGAACTAAATTCTGGGACTGTCTTGGATTAGCTCAGATTGGACTAAGCTGGATTAAGTACTGACCTACGTTTGGTGTTGCGCGTAGAACTAAGAAGCTGGATTGTAAAAATAATGAAGACCCATGTTTGGTGCTCTGTTTCGGACTAAAAAATAATTCTTGTAATATTTAAATTTAATTTGAAATTTTGACCCAAAAATAAATAAATGCTACAAAGAAACACAATTCAAAGATTTAAAACAATAAAACAAATAAAATTATGATTGTTTATGAAGAATAAAATTCTGATATATTTTTTTTGGCTTCTCAAGATTTATCTTAGTTGCTTGGCCTTGCCCCAAGACTACTACAAATCTTCTATTTTTTGTTGGTCGAAACATTACTAAGGAGCTAAACTCACTCTATATAATTCTACGTCTTTCATGGAAGACCAAGTAAAAAATAATTTAAAAAAAGAATATATATATGTATAATTTTTGTATATTTGACTTTTGACTTTAAACTGAAAAATATAATTTAACAAGGTAATAATTGCTTGCGATAAAGAAAGCAGCACATCATGAATTATTAAACTTGTTTCAATATAAAAAGAATATCAAGCAATTGTCAATTATTATAGTTTGATTTTCCAGCACATCATGAATTATTAAACTTGTTTCAATATAAAAAGAATATCAAGCATTTGTCAATTATTATAGTTTGATTTTCGAAATACAAATGTGGTCAAATGCAATATCAAAATAATTCTTGTAATATTTAAATTTAATTACGGATTTTGACCTAATAAATAAATAAATGTTAAAAATTCCAATTAAAAATTTAAAACAATAATAAAAAGAAAACAAATAAAGTCCTAATATTTTTTAAAGAGAGGAGTCGGACTAGCGTGTTCTATTTAGGAACGTGCTATTTAGTGAACCACTTTTCGGGCTCACTATATTAGACGGGCGAGTGAGGCCTTTTTTTCACTATTGGACTATATAGTCTCATTTAAGTTAGTCCCGTTTGTTACCAAACATGGGTTTCGAGTGCTATTTAGCCTAGTCCAGTCCAGTGAATGAAGCGTACCAAACATACCCTTTAATTATAATAAAGTTATCCTATGCATGATTGGCTCTTAATAGCCATAGAAACAAAACAAAAACACATGATCATTCATTCATGTATTATATGATGAAGATGTTTAAAGCAATATTCGATTCATTACTTTCCTCATTCTAAATAATGATGCTATTCATATGTTTTTTGATATGCAAAGAGGAAGAAACCCAAATCCCAATAAGCGTAGCTTCTAAACCCTAATTATTCAACCATACAATTGGCTTAAACCATACATTATCTATATAATTTTTTTTGGTTGAGAAACAAAGAAATGCATTATCTAAAATTTTTTGATTTGAGGAGTAGAAGGAGAGATTGAATTTGGAGGGTGAGGTGTGAATTGAGGGCATGTGGGTGTCACGTGAGGCTGAGGACAAGTAATGATTAAGGAAAAATAATATATATATATATATATATATATAGGGGCAGAGAGATATGGTGAAGTGAAGCACATCATTGCTAATTGCTATAATACCATATTATTCTCTGGCATGGGCCATGAGCCACCATAATTCCAAAAAAGACGAGTCACATGTCACCACATCCCCTCAATATGTTCTCATAATTCCAAAATTCCAAAATATCCCTTGGTTAATTCTCTCTCTCTCTCATCATCAATTATTTATTCTTTTTCCAATCAGTTAAGTTTCTCTAGAAAAACTACCTTGTAAGCGGTATAATCAATTAATTAACTAAGGCTTAGGCATTAATAGTCCTTTTCAATAGTAGAATTGAGAAGCGTGCGTTTCACACAAGTCCGTCATATTTTAATTTCACCGCTTAACGACATCCATGTGTTAATTATATAATGTGTTCGAGAAAGTATCGAATTTTTTATATTTGGCTCTTGTGATGCTTATATTCATTAAACTAGTAAAAAGTAATGGAAACACTTAACGTGCACAAGCTAAACAAATAAATAATAATATTTGATACTCTAAATTATTGGAGTTTCAAATGAACAGCAAGCAGGTGAACTCCCAAACATATATTCTGCCTTGTTCGAACTTATACAGGAGGCTTTTATGACGGAGGTCTCACAGAAGCATATGACAAGTAGATTTGTTGAAAATTATATTTTAATTATTTTTTCAATGGAAGGAATCGAGAGATGAGGGGCCAGAGATTTTAAAACAAAATTAAAATTATGCATTTTCTCCATGATTTTGGAAGTGATTACAAATTCGAATATCTCTAATCCCTCGAACAAATAAGAACAGAAATCTTTTTAATTTCATCGACTTCACTGCACGGTTCCTAGCTACCTTCTTTATCTCTATTCTCCTTCTCTCTTTTAGTTCATATATGATAATTCTACGCTCTCACTTATACACAAATTACTACACCTACTAAAGAATCTAGCTTTTTAATGATCCTTAAACCTAGTGAAGCTAAGGTAATAGTAATCGGAAGCCTTTTACCAGAAAAGGGGGAGAAATTGGAGTAATGAGTATAAAGACTTGTGATGACTCTTTGATGATCTACTTTATGATTGCGGCAGGTAAGGATTCCCCAAATCTTGCCACTACCAGCTCCATCATATCATCTATGTTTCAAAAGTGGAAGAGATCATATCATAACACAACCATAATCCTTAGAGTTAATGTAGAAATTGAGCACATGTCCGTTAGGTAAGTTGGCTGACATATTGTGCCCGTTTCCTTACACCCGAATTCGATCTCCCTACTCATATATTAGAATTGTTTATAAATATCGTATCGTGAAAAATAAATTTTAAAATTGCAAAAGCATAAAACTAAGGTAATTAAGCTACTAATTAAGGCCTGCGGGCACAACGCTAATGGCCTTTTGGCCTACACAATCCAAGTGCCATAAGGTCTACAAATCCTTCTAAACTACTTCTTTTCCTATTAGTTAAACATCACCTACGCATATATGATTCTGAATAATCAGAAAATATAATTTATTAAAAACAAATACAAGGTCATATCTTATTCACAGAGCATCTACTTTGGTATTTATTCTTGTACTAGAAAAGGAATTTGCCTACATTGCGTTTCTGTATTTTATTTCATACATATATATAATATATTCTTTGTTGCTGTAAACCAATTAAGAAAAACAGAATTATATATATGTAAGTTACAATACAATAATAAAAGAAAATTAATACTCTACAAATTCGAGCTATAAATAAAAATTTAAGAAGATATATGCTATGTATATACCTAGCTAGCTACCTATCTACAAATCTATCATTATTTTCATAATTTCATTGGTTAACCCAAAAATTTAATTATATTCATACTGCAAAATGATTGAGTGGTGAGAAATAAAAAGAACAGAAGCAGCTACAGCTATGTATAGCTTCTCCATTATCACCACCACCACCATGGCCTCTGTCCACCTCCTCCATTAATTATATAATCTACTCAGAATTAGGACAAATCCAAGACTCAACTGTACCTTCACCTCTGGTATTAGAATTAACATTGTTCATCTCCAAGCACTTGTCCAAATTAGGCCTCAAATGCTGATCCAGTGCTGCTGACAATCTCCCATCGTTTGATCCAACTCCATGATCCCTCCAGCCATCGTGCCCATCTGAAGCTGCCACGTGGCTTCTGTCCAGTGATGATCCACCAACACCACCATCAAGCTGGCTTGTGTATGATCCATGGCTCATGCCCCCCAATGGGTCCTCAAGAGATGAATGCATGGCTAAATTACTAATCACTCCCCGAGCAGGCCTTGCCCCAAAGCTGGCCAAATTCATTGAAGAAGAGTGGAAAGGATGTGGCTGCTGCTCATGTTGAAATGTGAGAATTGGGTTTTGCATGCTGGGGAAGAGGCCTTGGTTTAGCAATTGATAAGTTGTTGGGTTGAAATTGTTGTTGCTATTGTTACTAGTGGTAGCAATATTAGTGGCATCCACTAAACCGCCGCTATTGCTCATCATCAACAATGCAGAATTAGAAGGAGAATTATGAGAAGAGAGAAATGGGGTTGGTTGCTGGACCTTTTGAGCTGAAGGACGCAAAGGGTAGAGAGGCCCCAACGTGTCCAAATGATGAGCAGATCTCATTCCAGAGCCAAACATATCAAACCGTCGCGAAAACGACGAGGAGGAGGAGGAGGCTGCAAATGGGGGAGCTGGGATGCCAGTGAACTCCTGCACCATTGCTCGGAAGTTGGATGTGTCGGTGGTCAGCACAGTGGTTGGTGCTCTTCTAGAAGCTCTGGTCCTCTTCTTGGAGTTTCGGGTCTGCGCTGCCGCTGATGAGGATGAAGCTCGGCTAGGTCCTTGGTGGTGGGATGAGGGTGGTGGGTTGGGAATTGGGTTGATGGAGTTGGGTCGGGTGGATCTTGGGTCGGGCATGAAATTGGGGTTTGAAGTGTTGGATTGGGGTATTTGATGAGACAATGTTGTGTGGAGATTGTGGTGATCATAATTGTAATTATGATGATCAAAAAGTGCAGTGGTAGTGGTGGGTTGGTGGTTGTGGTTTTGGTAATGAGAAAGGAGTGAAGGGTGTAATATTGGGTCGGAAGAACCGAATTGGGTTGGAGAATTCAAGTAACCCGGGAGGGATTCGGGTCGTGAGGTTTCATGGTCTTGATCTTCACCACCACTTGAAGACATACTTCCACTATTACCAGAATCCATGGCTAGCCTTTAGCTACCTAGCAAAGCTTGAAGATAAATTAAACTCTAGAACAAGAAGATATATTTGGAGATGGTCAAAAATTATGAGAGAGGGAGAGAGAGAGAAGCAAATAATTATGAGGGTAGTGGAAAAGAAGGGATGAAGTGAAGGAAGAGTGATGGATATCTCATCTCTCCTTCTCCTACAACAGCTTTTGGAGAGAGAGGAACATTTCTTTAACTTTGAAGCCCTGAGATCTGAAATGGAAGCAAAATCTTTTCCTTGTCTTTCACTTGGAGAGCCAAAGTTTCTATTAAAAGAAGAGAGAATAATATAGCTAGCTACAGATCTTAATAATTATGATGACTATATGTATGTGAAAGCCTGGATAGATGATGAGATGTATAGCAGCAGAGAGAGAGAGAGAGAGAAGAGAAGAGGCTCTCTTTTCCTCTTGTTTTTCTTCCTTGGGTTCTGATGAGAAGATACTTTTGTGCTTCTTTTCCCTTTGTTTTCAGAGAAAGAGAGAGAAAGAGAGAGAGAGGTGCTATAGCTAGGGTTTCAGGGAAGCAAAAGAGAAATGAAAGAGGAAAGAAAGATTATTTAAGCTTTCTGCTCTTCAAAGAGGGGCTCAATTCTCAAGCCTTGGAAAGATCCTCTCTAGAGAAATGGTGCAGTGCAGGGTGGGGTCGCCATTGGAGTAGGAAAAAAAGGTGCCGGTGGCTGGCAACGGGTCAAACTCAAAGTGAATGAGATTATGGAGAGAGAGAGAGAGAGAGAGAGAGAGAGAGAGAGAGAGAGAGAGTTGGCTAAGATGTTATGAATGTGAAAGGAAGAAAGCGATCTGAAAGTTAAAGGTTGGAAATACAATAATATACCACAAAAATAGATAAATGAATTAAACTATATACTGTAAGGGCTCGTTTGGTACACCGTATTAGACTCTGGATATGAGTAAATAGTCTATGTCAGGTGTTTGGTGTCAACTTGTATTATTTAATTACCCGATTATTTTATACGGGTTGTGCTTTTAATACTCTCCTTACCTGACTAACTAATACAACCCACACACCCCGGTTTAGATAATACACGCTTAATTATACGGCTAGGAAAAAAGAACACGCGTTCTACGAAAAAAATCAGACGCTCTTTTCATCTTCTTCTCCCTAGGGTTCTTCTCTGCTATCTTCTCCATAGGTTATTTTCTTCACTCTTCTCCAAGTATCCATCTCTCACTCTATCTCCTTTTTCATACTCTCTTCAATATGCTTCTTCTCTAATCTTTATATATTTCAATTTTTTATTACAGTTTTGTGGAAATTAGGTTATGAATTTTTCTTTTTTGACATTTTTTTTAAACGAATGTTTTCTTTGTATGTGATATAGTGATTCGATCCCTTAATTTGTACAATTTCATGATAGTTTTCGGAATTGGGAAGTTGATGTTTCTCAATTTGCAGAGGCTTGTGGATATGCCGAAGGAGAAGACACATTTGCCTGCTGTGCTACAATCTCTGGGGTGTATAGCTTAGACTGCAATGCCAGTTTTTGAAACAAGAGAGAGAAATTGAAGAGTTTATAATAGAAAATATTCTAAAATGTGATAATGTATGCCTTTCAAACTCGCTGCAACTGCACTTTGTGATATATTTTTTATTTTATGACAGGATGACAATTTGTTTTCGTGGATGTACTTTTTAGAAATCAGGTGATACGTGATAGTAAAAATGCGTCGTGGGATGACAAAAGCGAGCTTTGTTTGCTAAAGGTTGGTCAATTTGGAGAGATGTTTGTTTTTGTTTACCATATGGAATCTGGGTTTATTTTATTTTATTTTTCAGTTTCGATCCTCCCCAAGGAATTAAAAAGAATGTTTATGCAAATTTTCCAGGATTTAATTGTGTAATCTAGTGATACTGTTTTGATGTATTACCTTTTCGCCAAATTCCTTATACATTGGATTGTTCTTTCTTTTTTTGAACTGTAGATATATGGGATAAAGACATTAGTGAAAAGCTACTTGCCTGTCAAAGATGCTCATGTTCGCCCTGGGCCTGGCATTGATGGTCTGCTGGAAATCTTAAGAAACACACATTCTTGTGGAGAAATATCAAAAGACATAGAATCAAGGTAATATCAAAACTGTACATTTTTCACTTCTGGTTGATCAATCTACCTCAGTTTGTTTTTGTGATGTACATTTTTCATTTGAAGTTTTTGTGATGTACAGTTTCAATTGACAAGGCCATTTGGTGAGATGATTTCTGAGTCTGTTGACCAATTGAAAACTATAACTAATAGTTTGGTGAAAGGATTAGAACCAAGACTTGACATTGTTGGTGAATTGGCAAAGATGGACTTGTCTATTAATGACCAAATTAAGACACTACAGCTAATTTTGGAGAAAGCAAGTGATGAGAGAACATTCCTGACATTGGATGGTGCTATGAGAAAAGCATTTGTTCTTCTCTTACCTGGGGCAAGGGAGCTGTGATTCACTCTTTGATGTAGTTTTGTTTATGAACAACTTTCCATTTTGCTCTTATCACCTTAGTATGTGATCACTTTGAATTATACATTCTTTGGTACTGTTTTTATTAACGTATGCAAGTATGTTGGAATTTTTATGAGATACTACAATTATGATAATGGGTTATATGAAAAAAAAATCTTGGCAAAAACAATTGAAAAACAAATCTTGTCATATGAATCTTACCAAATTTTTTTTTGTGTCATTTGAATCTCAATTTCCATTAAAATTATCAAAGATTTTTTTATTTATTTTTAAAATAGTCTGATATGATGTTATCCGGAACATCGCCAAACACAGTATAACTTAGTCAGACTATTTATCCAGAACATCACCAAACGCCTTATAATATTATGGATAAATAGTCAGGTACTCTCGGAACAGATTAATATTATCCGACGAAAATTAGTCAGGTACAAGTCCGACGTACCAAACGAGCCCTAAATAATCAATTCAAATTAATTAAAAGAGAAATGAAATGAAATGAAAGCGATCTAAAGTAGAAAAGTAGAAAAGTAGAAAAGTAGAAAAGTAGAAAAGTACATATAGGAAAGAGTAGGCTACCAACTAAATTGGGTAAAGGCTAGAAGTGAACGAAACCTCCACCTCCTCTTCCCTCTAGGCTCTCTCTCTACCAGTTTTACTGTTTTGATGTCACACTATGTTGCAAAACCAAAAAGAGGACAAACCTTATTTTTTGTATAATAACTTATAGAGAAAAGAAAAATATATTTGGGAACTCAAATTTTTTACTTATTAAAAAATAATTAATTAGAGCATGAAATGATACCTTATCTGTTAGAAAAACTTGCCTACATCAATGGCATGTAACACATGCCTCACATATGCATTCATGTGCTACTCACATGTTGTACAAGATGTGAGACACCCGTCATGCAATGGGTAGGCAAGTCATTCTTCTCATTCTTTATGTAATTACCATTTTAATCATCTCGTGTTAAATTAAAACTTAATTTAACCTTATATGATAAATGAATTAATTAGAAATGAGAAATTCTTAAATGTGATGTTATACCGCCACATGTTGTTGTTAATTCACGTGTTATAATTTGGATGAATCACATAGTTGATGTGTCATATAATATTAATAAATGGTAGCACATATTATAATATGAATGAATTAATAACACTACGTATCCATGTGACAGTCAAATCGAAAAATTACTAAAAAATAGTTTGTTGTGGGATGACACATCAACCATCATTGCTAGATCCACATGAAACATCTCTTGTGAAGATTTGTAAATATTTTCAAACTTCGCATAAAATTTTATCACTATAAATGAGGAATTGTCATAAGATTAAGAGATTGCTAGCAACAATCAGCCTATAATCTTCGACTCTTCATTTAATAATTAAATAAAAAAAAACTTCTTCGATTTGTTCATTTAATTAACACATCGTATTCAAAAGATTTTAAGGATTCCCTTTGGGGTATTTAACCATTTTCCACACCTAAAACACTTCAAATTACAAGTCAACAAATTTAGGATTGCAAAACTCCCACCCTTACTACATCTTTTAATCTCTCTCGTTCCCACTAATCCTGAGTGATTATATACAACGATAATGTGGTCATATGGTATATTTTATACATGTGTTGTAATATAAGTGGATATTTATTGATACTATTAATTTAAAAAAATGAGAATAAAACCCTATGTAACTTGCAAATTTTTAACAAGATGTTCTAAAATTTGAGTAGGTGCTTATTGCTTTTAAATATCTCTCGTTCTTAGAAAATCATATCAATTCAATCCCATGGAAGGACGCTTCAACCTTGAAAGCTAAGGACCATGCATAATTGAACTCCTGGCCTATTTTTAATATTTTAATTAATATCTTCTTATAATAACATCTTAACCAATACTTAATTATCTTACGTATATGACATAACTGCTCAGTGCTTACCTGATTAAAATAGTATACCAAAATACAATAATGTGGTAGAGGACGTCCTTGTCTCATTGTACAGAATACATACTTTAATTTATTCTCTTTTATTAATGGCTATTGGCCCGCCCTGCCCTATTTAGAAAATCAAATCCTAGAGCTAGAGTTTGAGCTTGCAGTCTTCCATGGCCATACGGAATGTATTCTACATGTTAATATCTTGTAGCTTTCCATTCCATTTCCAATTCATACCTTTCCTTCTTGTTCACATACCAGATTAGAGATTACAAATTTACAATGCACATGCGAGCAGATCAGAATATATGGCTTGTCGGGAAGACAAGGATTTCCCCTGATTGCTCGCCGCTCAATCTTCTTCACTTACTGGTATTAAATGTTTTTCTTGTGGGCTAAAATGAACTTAGTGCAATGTATACAATCATTTCTCTTTCTCCATATTCATGTTATGCTGTCTTATATAGTACTATAGATAATACCATACTAGTGATTGACAGGACACAATTTAAATTGGTCAATTTACACTCTGCACTTTTCACCCTTAAAAGCAATATGAAAGTTAGGTTAGGTTCAATAGTGGAAAATAAATCATGATAATTAGCAAATGGAGAAGTACTATATAACTTTCAGTCCATTTCAAAAACCATAGGATTAATTACATTTTACCAATTTTTTCCGTCGTCTAATTACATTTTTACCTCTAATGAGTATTGCTTACAATGTAGACCTAACAATCGATCTAGACCGAACCAAACTCGTTTTGATTTTTTTTTGTTTGACGTGTTGCTCCTTCAAGGTCACGCGCTTATTTTGTTACCATAGTCCTCCCTACACCTGATTTCCATCATCAAACCCTATCTTCCCTTCCCCTAAATTCTTCTCAACCGCCACTACCAACTAAGATTTGAGATCTCCATCTAAGCTCCCTCTCTCCTTTATAGTCGGCATGTTCCGGGCTGGGCTAACATATCTACCTTTTTCTTTTTAGAAAATTTTGCGCCGAGCAGCAGCCCAGCCTGCCCTTTGTGTAGACCCGCCCCTGCATGTGACATGTAAGTAAAAAATGGATTCATCAAGTGCAATTTACAAAAAAAACCGATTAACTTGATAATTAGATGCATAGTGATGAGACTAGTGATGTAACTTTGTAACTTTTAGAGTTGTCTTTGTCAATTTTCAAATTTTAAATGGAGTTTACCAAACTATTACGAACCCCATAACATAAGAGTCCAAAATGTAGCCCCATTGAAATATTGATGAGAGTTATAGATGAAGAAGTTCGAACTGGACAAGCCTTTAGCTTTAGGGATGGTCCTTAACTCGTAACCAGTAATGTTCCACTTGAAACTGTAACTATCCTATGTTATTAATGTCCACAGAACTACTCTACAACACTATATTTCCAGGCTTCTCAAGCTTAGATTAGATATACAGCCTATAAAGTGTTGTTGTTATCACAACCCTATCCCTACACGTACTATATCTTGCACGCTACTTTCTTCTTTAGAAAGTGTCATCAATTCCCACAAAAAAATATTGTTTTATCTAAGTTTGTTTGGGCTTTGGTTGGGAAATTGTATATGCAGGCTATTGCAGAGGCCCGGAAGCCCAACTTTTAATCCCAATGCTCTGCCTTCAGTTTCGGGGGAAGATGAAGAGAATGAAGCAATGGGCGCTCAGCCAAACTTGGCTGCCACTAGGTTTTGAGGCTCTAGCTGAGAAAAAAGTGGATAGCACTTGTGGATAAAGCATCTAGGAAATAATGGAGGCCATACAGAGGAGATGAAGGAAGTCTAAGAAAATAGTCTGTCAGAGAGGATCTAAGAATAAACTTTCCCCTCAAATTACTCGAGTGCAGGGTGATGCCTCTCTTCACTATGTAAGCGTTATAAGGTCACACACTCATTGAACTTGGCTGGGACTCTGAGACAGATACCAAGATCAATTAGAACAAGTATTCTGAAGCTCATAGATATGTGATTAAGATATTCTATTTAAGCATTGAAGTCCTAATATAATTAAAAGAGTTGGACATAGTCATCCGGTTACTTGGTGATTAAGTTGAATTCTAATAGGATTGTAATGGGAGAGTCCTATTAGAATTACACCAACTAAAGCTCATTATAAATGGGATAGGTCCCTGCCTCTGTCAAGCACCGAATCACAAAAGTACTTGAGCCCCATTGAGATAGAGTGATATACAGAGCTTGTTAAGAGGTGGAAGACTTGTCTACTGGAACAATGGTTTCTTCTGCAGGTATTTAGTGTATTATTTGTATGTCTGCTAAGATGTTATAAGACTAACATGTGGTATCAGAGCTGCAGGTTTTGTCATACTTATAATACCTATAAAAGCAGCAGCGTTTGCAGGAGCATAAATCAGATTCTGCAATTTTTGTTATGGATTACTTTTATGATTGGTTTACTAACGATTATGCAGGAAATTATACAGTCAATCCAAATAGTTCCTAAAGGAATATCATAATCAAATAAAATAGCCAAAGCAATTTTGTTGATTATGATATATCAATTGAACAAAAGAAAAGGATTGAGTCTGTAACACATATTGAGATATAGAGAACAGTTTTGCCAAAGCAAAGATGTTTTATATGTTTTGGTATGTGTTAGCATAAAATAGTGCATGGCTTATGAGAACTGTTTGAAAATTTTCTACTCAAAAGTATAAAAGTCTCAATGAAAGTCAGTTAGCATGTATCTGTGCATTGGTTTTATGATCAAGTATTGCATATTAGAAATTCAAAACAAATGAATCCTAATATGTTTCCAGTTTGGGGAAAAGATAATTTACTCTAGCATGTCCTATTCTGCAGCTTTGAACCCATCCTCTGTGAGTCACCACGCAATTGTTCCATTGACTGGGACAAACTTCAGGAAGTGGAAAGAGGATGTGGATATAGTCCTGGGAATTATGGATATGGATCTGGCCCTTAGAGAAGATGAACCAGCAAGACCAGCATATGGAGCAAGTGCTACTCAGAGATCGAAGTATGAAAAATGGCAAAAGGCAAATAGGGTTGCACTGATGATCATCAAGAGATCTATGACTGATGCTGTTCGAGGAGGTGTTCCTGATCTCAAGGATGCAAAAGCTTATTTGTCTGCAGTGGAAGAGAGGTTCCAACGATCTGAGAAAGCAGAAACTGGTGTGCTTATGTGTGAACTGACAACAATGAGGTATGATGGAGCTGGAAGTGTCACGGAGTACATTCTGAAATTAATTGAAATCTCCAGCAAACTGAAGGAACTAGAGGTATCTCTGTCTGATACTTTTCTTGTGCATACCACTCTCAATTCATTACCTGCTGAATTCACTACACTCAAGTTATAATGCTCAAAGAGAGAAGTGGAATCTGAATGAACTCATAGCAATATGTGTTCAAGAAGAAGATAGGATCAGAAGGGAAAAAGTGGACCTCACAGTTAACATGATAACTAAGTTCAACCCTCCAAAATCCTACCCAAATGAGTCTGCCAAAAAGGAGCTAGTCAAGAATGTTCACCTCCCCAAAAAGACCAATGACTTTAAGGCTAACAAAACATCCAACTTTAAGTGTTTCTTCTGTAAAAGGCCAAGGCACATGAAGAAAGCTTGTCATAAATACAAGCGATGGTTAGAGAAACAAGAAGCTAAAGGTAATCTCCAGTCTTTTGTCTGTTTTGAGTCTAATCTAGTTAACGTTCCCTCTAATTCCTGGTTACTTGATACTGGTTGTTCTGTCCATGTCACAAATACCCTGCAGGGCTTTCTAAGAAAGAGAACTCCAAATAGGAATGAGGTCAATGTCTTCGTAGGGGATGGAACAAAGGTTGAAGTCAAAGCAGTAGGAGTCGTCAATCTTCAGCTAGGATCGAGTCATTGTCTAGAGCTAGATGATGTAGTCTATGTACCTTCCATGAGAAGGAATCTTATTTCAATTTCTAAATTAGTTTTGTCAAATTATTCTTTTCAATTCAATAAAGAAGGCTTCAGTTTGTTTCATAATTCAATTCCAGTTGCAAAAGGCCCTGTTGAATGTGGTTTATTTCACTTAAATTCCATTCCATCTGTTCTAAACACTGAAATCATTCCAAATCCAACTCAATCTGCTAGGCTTTGGCATCATAGGTTAGGTCACATCTCTAAAGAGAGAATCCAACGCCTAGTTAAAGAACAAGTCCTGCCACCAGGAGACTTCTCTGATCTAGATGTCTGTGTCAATTGTATTAAAGGGAAATTCACCAAGGCAAGAAAGAAAGGTTCAAATAGAAGTGGTCAACTCTTAGAAATAATCCATACAGACATCTGTGGCCCTTTTCCCATCCAAACTCTAGAAGGCCACAGATACTTCATAACCTTCATAGATGACTACTCTAGATATGGCTACTTGTTTCTCATTACAGAAAAATCTAGTGCTCTGGAAGCTTTTAAAATTTTTAAAACAGAAGTTGAAAGACAGTTGGAACTAAAGATAAAAGTTGTTAGGTCTGATAGGGGAGGAGAATATTATGGGAAATTTGATCAAACTGGAGACACCCTGGACCTTTTGCTAAGTATTTGCAGGAATGTGGAATTGTTGCACAATACACCAATCCAGGAACTCCAGAGCAGAACGGTGTAGCTGAAAGAAGAAATAGATCACTCAAGGACATGGTGAGGAGCATGATCTGCAATTCATAGCTACCTAATTACCTATGGGCGATGCAATAAGGACAACAAATTACATCCTAAACCGTGTACCAAGTAAAGCAGTATCACACCATTTGAGCTATGGACTAATAGAAAGCCGAGCCTCAACCATCTGCATATATGGGGGTGCAAGGCAGAAGCAAAAGTCTACAATCCACAAGAGAAGAAATTGGATCCTAAGACAATAAGTTGTTTTTTTGTAGGTTATCCAGAGAAGACGAAGGGGTACATATTTTATTGTCCAAATCATACAACAAGGCTTGTGGAAACAGGTAGGGCAGTTTTTCTAGAAAATGTCCATGAAGAAAGAAAGGCCACAGATTTCGTTTTTGAAGAGTTGGGTGAAATTGCAGTTGAACCAGCAAAGCAAAGTGTGCAAGTTCCATATATAAGTGAAAGACAAGGAGAAGATTATGAAGATATGGAACCTGAACAAGAACATGGGAATGAAATTCAAGTCCAGGAAACTCAAGATGTGAACAATTAAGTAGTTCAGCCACAAGAAGCACCAGCCCCACAGAGAAGATCTAACAGAAATAGAAGACCAGCGATATCCCAAGATTATGTAGTGTATTTACAAGAATCAGAGTTTATGGCATCAGATTTTGAAGATCCTTTATCTTTCAATGAAGCCATTAATAGTCCAGAGGTATTGAAATGGAGAGAAGCCATGGAAAGTGAATTAGATTCAATGAAAAACAATCAGGTGTGGGATTTAGTGGAGCTGCCAGAAGGAGTGAAGCGAATAGGGTGTAAATGGGTGTTCAAAACCAAGAAAGACTCAATGGGCAACATAGAAAGATTCAAGGCCAGATTAGTTGCAAAGGGTTTTACTCAAAAAGAAGGAATAGATTACAGTGAAACCTTTTCTCCAGTTTTCAACTAAAGATGCTTTTCGGATTATTATGGCTCTTACTCACAGTATGACTTGTTTTTACATCAAATGGATGTAAAGACAGCCTTTTTAAATGGGAGACTAGATGAAGAGATATATATGGTGCAACCTGAGGGTTTTATAAAGGATGGAGAAGAGCATTTGGTCTGCAAACTCAAAAAGTCCATTTATGGACTGAAGCAGGCATCAAGGCAATGGTACTTGAGGTTTGATGAAGTTGTAAGCTCACAAGGCTTCACAGAGAATCCAGTGGATGAGTGTATTTATTTAAAATTTAGTGGGAGCAATTTCATTTTTTTAGTACTCTATGTCGATGATATCTTGCTGGCCACTAACAATTTGTCTATGCTTGCTAACACAAAGTTTTTCCTGTCATCGCATTTCGAGATGAAGGATATGGGGGAGGCGTCTTATATGCTAGGAGTGGAGATACACAGAGACAGAAGTCGTGGTATGCTTGGCTTATCACAGAAGGGGTACATAGAAAGAGTGCTTAAAAGATTTAATATGCTATCTTGTGCATCTGGAGAAGTTCCTATTACAAAAGGAGACAAATTAAGTAGAGCTCAGAGTCCTCAAAATGAGTTGGAGAGAGAAGAGATGAAGAACAGACCCTATGCATCTTTAGTGGGCAGCTTAATGTATGCTCAAGTATGCACAAGACCGGACATTGCCTTTGCAATTAGTGTGTTAGGCAGATTTCAAGCAAATCCAGGGAATGCACATTGGATAGCAGCCAAGAAAGTCATGAGATATTTGCAAAGGACCAAGAGTTTTATGCTGGTTTATCAGAGACAAGAAAGCTTGGAGTTAGTAGGATATTGTGATTCTGATTTTGCAGGTTGTCCAGATGATTTAAAGTCTACATCAGTATTTGTTTTCTTGCTAGCAGGAGGAGCTGTTTCATGGAAAAGTTCAAAGCAAAGCACTGTGGCTGCTTCAACGATGCATGCTGAGTTTGTTGCTTGTTATGAGGCCACCATCCAAGCATCTTGGTTGAAGAACTTTATAACATGTTTGCGTGTGGTGGATTCGATTGCTAGACCAGTGCAAATTTTCTGTGATAATAGTGCAATAGTATTTTATTCCAGAAACAACAAGAGGTCAGCTGGTACAAAACATCTTGAAATAAAGTTTCTGTTAGTGAGAGAGAAGATAAAGCAAGGCCAGACTCGGATTGATCACATAAGCACACATGACATGATTGCTGACCCTTTGAATAAAGCAATTCCCAACAGTATATTCAAGAGACATGTGACTAGCATGGGGATTTTGGCTAGTTTCAATGATGCAGAATAGTGGGAGTAAATTTGCAGTTCATTTTCAGTTATTTGATATGCATTGAGGTAGAATTTTTATGTTTTGTTTTGCTTAACTATTGAAGTTTCATATTTGGTTGCTACAGTTTCTCATTATACTTCAATTAAGTATTATTTTTCTTCATGATTTATTTTCATGAATTAAAGTTTGAATGCAACCATACAGAGCTTCGTTTTAGAAGCATTAAGTGGACCTGGTGTATCTATATGCATGCAGTTCACATATAAAGAGCATATAGTGCATCTATTTGACTTTGTCTTGTGGGAGTTTCATGTGGATGAGGATTTTATGGATGTAATTATGGATGCCTTGCTTGATTGAAACAAGTTTGTGTATCTGTAGTTCTGCATTTATATTCTCATCTGACAGAAACATGTTTAGGATTTTGTTCTTTGATCTTATGGCGCCTTAAAGTTTGTATTTGTTTCGAGTTCGAAAGGAGCCTATGTTTTAATGGTGTGTGTGCCCTAGTGGGTGAATGTAAGCGTTATAAGGTCACACACTCATTGAACTTGGCTGGGACTCGAGAGACAGATACCAAGATCAATTAGAACAAGTATTCTGAAGCTTATAGATATGTGATTAAGATATTCTATTTAAGAATTGAAGTCCTAATATAATTAAAAGAGTTGGACATAGTCATCCGGCACAAAAGTACTTGAGCCCCATTGAGATAGAGTGATATACAGAGCTTGTTAAGAGGTGGAAGACTTGTCTACTGGAACAATGGTTTCTTCTGCAGGTATTTAGTGTATTATTTGTATGTCTGCTAAGATGTTATAAGACTAACACACTATGCACATAGCCATTATGAAGAGGCCATATCAGTCTTGGCAGAAGTTCCATATTTGCCCGATTCGTATCATGCATTTTTACTTGCCCATATTAGTCTTGGCTTAGCATTCCTCTATAACAATTTGTGGCTATGTAAAAACAGCAAGGAGGCCTTGTACAGCATAGCCAGGGAATTTGATCATGCTGCGTAGCCAGATTGATATCCATCATTCTCTCCAATATTCTGACTGTTGTTTTATATAAATGAGTTGGTGATTTGTTGTTCCAATAATGCTCCAGGGGCTAAATTGGAATGAACTGCTTTACACAGGTCCAGTGGCGGAGCTGCTCCTAGGTCTGGAGTGGCTCTGCCCCCCATATTTTTTTCTCTCCTCTATTATATTATATATAACATATAGAATTTTTAATAAACAACTTATAATGTAAGTTATAGTTTCCTCTAAAATAAATTAGACATAATTAAATTATAAATATTTAGCTCTAAACATGTAATTATTGAATACTTAAATATTTTATACACTTGTATTTTCTACTTCGGCCCCCTTAACTTTACAATTCTAGCTCTGCAACTGAATAGGTCTAAGTTCTTCTGTGGAACTGTCAACACGGTCTAGTCCGGTAGAAAAGGGCCTTACTTGCAACTAGTGATCTCATATTCGAATCCCATATGGCAACTTGTAGTGTGTGTGAGAAACCCCCTTCCGTTTGTATTTTAGACTATTACGTGAAACTTGCCCAAAACCACTACCCCATATAGCTGTGTTCATGTATAACAGAACTGCACTCAGTTCCAATGATGTTCTTGTGGTTTTTTGTTTCTTATTTTTTGGCGACGTTAAAATGAGGTTTCCAGTTTGGTTTGTTGTACGTACAAAAGAGTAACCCGCAGCCTCCAAATTATCATAAACCACTGATAAAATTTCAAAACAAATTTCTCTGTTTTTAAATTTTGGTCCTAGACTGATATTTTGGGCCTAAAGTTTTAAGCCAAACCTGGCCTGTTATTTATTATAAAACTTATATTATAGCTAGGTTTTGAATTGAGTTTGGATTGGATCAGTCCAACAGGAAGAGAGTGTGTTTTGATCCAACAAATAGCAATACTAACAACTTTAATGCAAGGGTCAGTTTGAGATTGCTATCATTAAAAAAAAAAAGTTGTTTATATTGTGCTTTAAAAATATAATTAGTTATAAGCAATTTCATATTTGATAAATAATTCTTTTAAAGTACTGTTAATACAAAAAGCAGTGTCAAAACCATTAGATAAAATTTAATATAAAACTACTCTCAAATGTATAATTATCCCCAGCAAATGCTCAATTTCGTTAGAAATCACAACCCCCAAACCAGATGAGATTCAAATTCCAAACTTTAGTTTCTCTTCAGGAATTTCTCAGCAGCCAAACATGGCATTTTTATGAGGAACAAAATGCAATAACAAAACCTCGCAAAACAAAAAGTGGAATTTTCTTTCTTCATCATTTGTGGGCATAAATTCCCTGTTTTTTTTTCTTTGAAAACGTAGAGTTTGCTTATTCTATATTTTCTGTACATGACTTGTGTTCTTTCTCACTCTAGGTTTTCTATCATGACTTGGGTAAACTTAATGATTTAATTTCCTATGCCCTTGGAGCTAGTTTCTTATTCGATGTGTCATAGGATTATTGTTATGTTCATACTCTTCTTGTAAGAATGTTTTTGTGTTCTAAGATTGGAGAAAGAAAAGATTGATGAGCGATGCAGACGTGCAGAGGAGGAAGGAGGAAAAAAAAACCTTCAAGAGTCGTTAAGTTTAGGTGTTAGTCAAGTTAGGGTTTTTTAATAATTTTTAATTAGGAGTAAATTAGATTTTTATTTTACAGTCGATGTGTCCAATTTATATCCTTTAAATTAAATTTTAATGAGGTGACATGTGGATAACAAAAGTAAAGTAGATCATAACAGAGAAAATCAAAGCAGAGAATCCGAGTCCATCTTCGGAAGGGATCGGTTTTATTTGCCTTTTCTATTTAATGGCACTAGAAGTAAATATCATGAAAAGGGATGGACAAAGGCATTGCTTACGTGTCCATTGGATTGTTTGGTGGACTGCTATTGAGGAGCCAAAATTAATGTCCTTCATCTACTGTATCTTAATGAAAATAGACCTGTATCTAAGAACTCCTTAATTTATTAGTTTAAACCCCCACCCACGCACATACAATACAATAAGGCAATTATCCCATGTGCGCATATACAAATTGAATTTCTTGTCTTTTTAAATTAAATAAAGTTGAGGTTGATAGTCTAGCGGCACAATTGTATTTGTATATGTGCTTCTTTATGTATATCTGTGTTGACTGTTGAGTCTATATCACAGTAATTATGCTTAGCCTAAACATATTCAAACTAAAATTACCCGAGACAAAGAAAATTGAGCTAATCTAAACCCCAAGTGACACTCCTGCATGTACTACAATACTTGTATTTAGTCCGTATCAATTTAAAGGAATACATAGGAATATGACAAGAAGATAAAAAACAAAAAACATATGATTTCATTTTGTGACTACTACTACCAAGACCGTGACCAAAATGGATTGACCACGATTCACGGAATGGTGTTGCCTATAACCTTATGCCACGGCAAAACCAATATGCGGGTTCTTGAGCATTCGACCCCACTCAAATTCAACTCATGCATTATGGATCTCTAATTATATGGAAAAAAAATGCTTTTATATTCAATACTTCCACAGATTTTCCATTGAATGTTCAAAAACTTTGTTTGATACGCTAGGCACTTATAAATAAGTTCCACACAATACATCATTACATGCATTGTTTGACAAAAACACATGCAAATACTTTTTAAAATTAAAAAGAGAGAGCCAGAGACAGAGAGAAGGAGAGAAAAATAAGAGAAGCATGATAGGGTGTTTAAGGTTCAATCCATGCGCTTGTATTTGACTAAAATTAATTGAACCATTTACATATGATCTTTAACTTAAACACCTGCATAATTAAGTGTGGGATTTTATACAAAAACGTCAACGCTATTAGTAGTAAAACCGTTCGTTACATATTATATATTATTTTATCAAAATTTCGATGTGAATTTTTATATTCTTCAATAATATATATACAAAAAACTTTAAATAAACAAAGTACATCCACTGGTTTGTTTGTCATATCACAAAATCTATTCTATTGAGACTATCCATGAAAATTACAAAATTCTAAGAGCATTGGGGAACTGAGATTAACTGTTAATTAGAATGTCTTGTTGAGGTTGATCCCAATGCCGTGTGAATCACAGAGAGCCTTAAAACTCAAGGCTTTTTTTTGTTGGCATGGCCAGCTTTCGAGGGGCATTGGATCACGTGACCACCTATTGTCGTCTTTACTTTAAGTGCACGAGCCACCCTTTCCGGACGCCCTATCTGTGATCTGCACACCCTCAGTCTTGAGCCCCAAGCAGCAGCAGCTGGCCTATGCTCTGTTTTGCATCTGCCTGATCCACCTTAGCCTTGCATTCCAAGCCTTCCCTCTTTTTCCATTCTTTTCTTTTCTAAGATTCCAACGTGGAGAAGAAGTTGTTTAGATGAAAAAAGATTTATCCTCTGTTTTAACTTTTACCATGTCTTTACTTGTCTAATTTTCCTTTCTCTTCTTTTGTTTAAGAATATATCTTTATTCAATGGGGCAACCAAAACTTTCCCTAAATTTCAGTCGTGATTTGGCAAATGACATGACATTTTTTAAAATTGTTAGAAGTGAACATATACCACATCAGTTAGATCTAAAATTTTAGGATATGTTTTGATATATGTAGTACAGATAAAGTCTTTTTTTTCAATAAATATGTCGAAATTAAATTTTCAATCACGCATTCAACTTTTGCATCAAACAGTTTGACAAGAGAATATTTTCCGTTATTACTCATCTCTATTTTGTATTAGTATGACAAGAGAACACATGGATGCACATGACCCTGCCGGCAGAAATTGAAATGCTGTGTCTTGATTTAATGCATGCTTACTGCTCAATTCTGTTGTTAAAGTCTAGCTGGGGAAAGTTGGATTGCATCCAATAAAAGTATAGCTCCTATAGGCCTACCCACCTTAGCTTTAACTTATAAATGTTATCCTCATTTCAATTTTGTACCTTTTAGATTAGTATAATAATAATCCTACTAATCTACTACTAAATTAGATCCCTTGGGGCCTCGCACATTTTTCTGTCATATAAAATAAAAAAAATTGAGTCCATCATTTTCTGTATGAATAAATGTCACGGAAGCTTATGATTTGTGAAGATTTTCATCGCGTAAAATCATTAGGGTTGCTTGTGATTTTGGACACGTCACAGGTGCATGGCTCTTGGCTTGTACATGTAGTCAATAGTCACGTGCGATATTTAGATTGTGTGACAGAGAAGGCACACGCATATTTGCAGAGAAAATGCTAGGGAGATCAACTCTCTAATAGAGCGTGGGACTCATTGGATATTGGTGGGCTCCACCTTTATTAGAGAGTTAGTACACAAATTGATCTCCAAGTTGATCTCCTAGCATATGACCCTATTTGCAGACAATCATATATACATGACACGTGTATATTTGCTTTCAACCTCATCCATCCATCCAGCAATAATAATCAGTGGACAGATTTAAATTTTTTGTGCTCTTTCATGCATGAATTGAGCCCATCATATACAAATTCTTGGTATAATAATTGAGTTGTGGCCGTACGTTTGCTCAAAGTTTTTGGTGAGCATAAAGACAAATGCGGGAGGGAATTAGGACGAGAATCAGATTGGTGGGTGTGTGGTGCGGGTCGTCTTTTGGTATTGTGTAGTCGTAAACTTTGACTACATTGTTAGCTTTTAGCGGTGTCAGAATTCCCAAAGTGTGTGATTCTCTGGGGATTTATTGGCACTTTAAGTCGGTCGTGTTAGGGTTTATGTTGAAGAGAATGACAGAATTTGTCTACTGTCGGCAGATAAAGTGTATCATGTACTGTTTTACCCAAAAAAAAAGTGTATGATGCACTTATTAGATTCGTAAAAAGAACATGAAAAACATTGTTGCAATTGCTTCGTCATCACCTCCTCTATGAAACATTATTACACAATTTGGCATGTCAATCAACCATTATGCGAAATATAATCTTGATAAAATGGTTTTTAAGTAACACTTAGCTATGGAGAGATATGAAGCAAATTCCTAAAAAGAAATACACAAACGAGCGAAGAAGCTAAGTCCAAGTTGGGAAATCCAGACAATCAGGCGAACACAAAAGTCAAAATAATCTAAGTTAACAACATAACATGTCAAATGTCTAATAAAAGAATATTTTCTTTGCACGAAAATATCCAACTCTAGCCTAACCCTAAGTTTGTTCTGATTGGCTTGAAGATTTGACCGTGATTCATGTAGGAAACCCATTCCATAGAAAAGTCACTGCTAGCTGGTTGGAGGAGCACATCGATCATAAACCAGAGTAGGTAGCATAGTTCCTTCCAAGTTCTAACTATTAATAATTTGATAGAATTATGTGACGCCGCCCTCTCAGAGCCAAATTGTTTGAGAATTTTTGTGAGGTTGGTATTAGGAGGGTTTATAAGCCGGCACCGACTATACATGATGTAGGCAAACTCATGACAAATATTCTTCAAGATTTTTAAATTTGTTTTGCATAAATGGTCCTACAACATTGTATGCCACCAAAACCCACATTCAAAATGGACAATAAATTGCATGGACTTGGTCACATTTTGTATATGCAACAACTCTGGTCAATAATTCTATCTCTTCTTCATGTATAAATAGCAACCATTACACAAGCCGACAACAAATGACATGTACCAACCTTGTTCATTGAGATCAATTAAGACTCTCTCAAACAAGATTACTATACTTCATAATATAATTGAAATCAATATTCAAATTTTCATTTCTGAAATTGGAGCTCAATCATCCTTGTCACTGCTTTATGTTAGTAAATAGTCTCATTTAATTATGTATCTATCATCCAGAAAGTCCCTCCCCATTGCAATCATCATCATATACGTCTTCTTCAAGAAGTTTGTGTATGTAATAAGCTATTCAGTTTTCGGCAAGTATAACACTTGATGTGAGTCGAGGTTCCTTTATTATTATTATTATTATTATTATTATTAACAAAAGCGATTGGGGGAGTACGGTTTACACAAATATGTATTGGGTGTCTGGGGTTTTCGAATCTCTGCCCGCATAGGTGGAGGTGGAATAGCTCAACCAATTAAACTATACCCCAGTAACCATAGTGAGAGAATATTTTAATAATGAAGTGTGGATTAAAAACTGTCCTTTTCCTTTTATAAGATGTCCAAAAATAAAATCATTTGATTATATTTCAAAGATAAAATCCACTGCAGAAAAAAAAAAAAAAAAAAAAGAGAGATCAAAGGTGCAATTTAATTGAGATTAGAAGACTTTTAACTCCCCTAATGGTGTACCACATAGGTCAATTTCTCAGTTCTCATCACCAGAAAACGAAGACACCAAAACAGAGAACTCTGCAGCCTCTGCAATCTGTGTTTGATAAAGATTTAACAAGCCACTTGCCATAAGAAAGAGGTTGAGATCTCAGTGGTACACATTTCTTATTGTAAAGAACAAGAGCCATCAGAAAGAGGTTGAGAAGTCTCTTTATCAACAAGCTTATTTTAATTTCTCAATCATCAAGCTGTAAAATTTTGAATAGTAGTGCTCTTTCTTTTTGTATTTCTCTATCAAATTGGAAAATTATTATACTTTTTTTGGGAAACCAAAAAACAAAAAGCCCCTACTGGGACTGGCCTTTTTCTTGTATACGCTAATTTAGTTTATGGGTTTTTGAACCTACACACCTTCACCTCCCTACCAGAACCACAAAAAGATAAAGTTGGTTTCTTGGAAGCCACTCTAGGAGGCTGCAAGAGCTTATATATACACCTTTTGGATAATATTCTGCTACACAAAATCCTTCATGGGCAAGCCATCTCTTTGATTATTTTCATATATTTTATTATTTGAGTCTTTTTTTCTTCTTCTCCTCATTTTATTGTTTTCTGAGAGTACACACATTCTACATGTTACAATAGTTTTAAACATGATTTTTGATACCTCTCTGTGTTCTCAAAACCATTTAACTCATCTGTGTTCTCAAAACCATTAACTCATCTGTGCTCTATAAGTATCTTCTGCAAGAGGCATCAAGAGCTTGAAAGAGAAAGTGGCAGAGATGGCAAAGTATAAGGTGGACAATGATTTGGGTTGTGGTTTTATGGGTGTGATTTTCCAGTGCAGAAGCTACTGGTCTAGAAAATCCTCTGTTCATTCACTACCTTCAAACAGTAGCAAAAATGATTTGAAAGCACCAATCAATGATGATTATTCTACAAAGTCTGAAGAATCCAAAAGCCAACAACCCAAATCCACAGAGGCTGCTATTGTAGTCTCCTCCAATTCGGGTAGACCTTCTCCGAATCGAGACTCGAAACATGCCAGGAAGCCTAGCTTGGGTCATCCAAGGCCTTCAGCTTGTCACCAGAAGGTTCAACCGAGAAGGCATTCAGATGCTGGAAGAAGGTCAACATCTTCATCCAATGGTACTTCAAGCCAAATCAAGGTGTTGCAAATCCAGGACTTGTCGAAAGAGACGAAGCTACAAAGGGCATCCACTACTAGCTCTACAGAGCTCAGTAGGAAGATCACTGATCACCAGCAAGCCAATGAAAGCAAAGCTCTGGTCCGAGCCACTTCAAGTAATATGGTGCTTTCAGGACAGTTGGGGAACTTGAGGCAGCCCGGAGTTTCAAATCAGGCGGCAAGCAATAGTCCCACTGCCACAATCAAGACTCTGACTCATCATCCTAGAAATCTTGAAGACTCGAATTCGACACCTACCCGAAAAAATGGATTTGGAAAACTTGGAGGCAATGTTGTGATGGGTAACATTGTGAGGAAGAACAGTGATGAGTTTGGAGGACTTGCCCGGAACAAGTTAGACCCTGAGGTGTTGAAGTCCATGGGAAATGAGGCATACAAACAGGGCAGATTTGAAGAGGCCTTGGCTTTTTATGACCGAGCAATTGCTTTGGATTCAAATAAGGCTGCTTATCACAGCAATAAAGGAGCGGCTTTGATTGGTTTAGGCCGTCTTATCGAGGCGGTTTTCGAATGCAAAGAAGCAATCCAGATTGAGCCTTCTTATCACAAAGCTCATCATCGGTTGGCAACAACTTATCTCAGGTAATTTCAAACTGGGCAAGATTCTGTTCTATATATTTTCCTGCAGAACACAAACTTTCAAGTGTTTGTGTTTGTTTTAATTCTTTTAAAATATTTGCTAACATGAACATTAATTGTGTCATTCAGATTGGGAGAAGCAGAGAAAACATTGGATCACTACAAACACTCGGGTCCATACGCTAACTCGAAAGAGGTTGACCGATGTCAGGCCCTTCAAAAATGCCTCAGCAGATGCACTGAAGCTCAGAAATTACAAGAGTGGAATTTTTTGCTGAACGAGACCCAACTGGCAATTTCCTCAGGTGCCAATTCAGCTCCACAGGTTAGATTTCCTTGGTCAACCCCTTGTTTTGCCAAAGGTTAATTAGTATAATCTGTTGATCAAAACAATCTAATGTTTGTTTATGTTTGTTTACTTATGCCTAGGTCTTCGCTCTACAAGCTGAGGCCTTGCTGAAGCTTCACAGACATCAAGAGGCCTATGCCACCTACCAAAAACGACCCATTTTCAGCATTGATATATGCACCAAGTTCTTTGGCTTGGCAAGTAGTGCTTATCTGTTAATGATTGGGGCTCAGGTTTACTTGGCTGTTGGCAGGTTAGTTTATTAGTGCTAATTAATATGATACAGGACTTTTAAAAATAAGCCTTATATTAAATCACAAGTTAGGTTGGTCCCTATAATTAATTTGCAGCCGTTTAAAAAGACTCCGCGTGCAACATGTGGTCACTGATCATTAGTAATTAAGTACTAATTTATCTTAGGTTCAGATTAAGACGTGTGTCAAGATGGTAACATCTTAGAGTTATGGGGTTGACAGGTTTGAAGATGCTATAGCTGCAGCTCAGAATGCAGCACGACTCAATCCAAGTGACAAGAATGTCGCCGCGGTGGTGAAGAGGGTTCGCGCTGTTGCATCAGCCCGAGTGAGTGGTAACCTTCTCTTTAAGGCATCGAAATTTTCAGAAGCATGTGTAGTGTATAGTCAAGGACTGCAGCATGATCCACACAACTCGGTTTTACTATGCAACCGAGCAGCTTGTCGTACTAAACTGGGACAATTTGAAAAGGCCATTGATGATTGCAATGCAGCACTTAATGTGATGCCTTCTTACAGCAAGGCTAGGCTGCGCCGGGCTGATTGCAACGCCAAGGTGAATTTTTCTCACTTGAAAGCCAAACATAATTTCTGCACAAAATTTAATGAGTAATAAGTTGAAAACCCATCACTAATTAGTACACTTTCTGTTTGTTTTGTGGCAACAGTTAGAAAGGTGGGGGGCTTCAATTCAAGATTATGAAGTTCTGATAAGAGAAACTCCTGGAGATGAGGAAGTTGGCAAGGCTTTGTTTGAAGCCAAGGTCCAGCTCAAAACACAACGCGGCGAAGATATTAAGGACATGAAATTTGGATCAAATTTGGTCCTCATCTCCAGCAATGAGCGCTTCAGACATTTGGTGACCTCTCCAGGTAACTCATTCTTCCTTGTCCATTTGCCACAAAGCACTGAACTTGGTTTTGGATCTCTTGGTTAGATAACTAGATTATAACTCAACAAAGCTAACACCTTGTCTCAATAACAGGGATGTCTGTGGTGCTGTTTTGTAGTAAAACCAAACAAAAGCAAGTGTTGCAAGCCCTGCATCAAGTCTGCACAAGATTCCCATCTGTCAATTTTCTCAAGGTTTGTACTAAATAATAAATTATGGTGCAAAAATTGTTGTTAAGTTTATTATTTGGCCATTGACTTATTCTTTCTATGTTTTTATATAATTTCAGGTGGAGGTGGAAGACCATCCATACTTGGCCAAAATGGAGGATGTGAGCACAATCCCAGCCTTCAAGATATACAAAAATGGATCAAGGGTCAAAGAAATTCCAGGCAGCAACCATGAATTATTAGAAAGCTCAGTCAAATTGTACAGCAGCTGAGGATTCTTAAACAGAAGATGACATATTACACTTGATATATTGTTCATAGGCAAGGTGACAGGCAGCAGAAACTTCACATCTTGAAAAGAAGAAAGCCCACATGACAGAATAAAAATAGAAATTGATTGGGCCAATTATATGTGCTTGATAACTTTGCCTGCATTGCACATAAAGCAAAAAGGGTGGGAAGAGAATCAATGCAAAAGATTAAATCAAGGAAGAAAGAAATTTGAGTGGAGTTTTATTGTATTTCTTCATCTGATTCTTTTAATTTTTTTTTTACTTTGAAAGTTTTATGGGGTCCTATGTTCTCCCAACCCCATATGTTGCACACCAACCTGGCAAGCCAACATGAATTGTGGTTGATCAGAGGAAGTTTCATATTTGTTCTCTGTTGTTGTCTTTTCAAAACCTGGAAATTATGTTATCGAAAGGTTGACTGATTAGGACTGGTATTATATAGAGCTAGGAAATGTGTTTTCTAAGGAATGTCTTTTTGTTCCAAGGTTTAACAAACTCCATGATCACTATGAATTCCAAAATGGCAGGCGTTCAGTCGATCACTTGCCAAGTCATCATGAGGAGAAATACCAACCCGCTAGGGTATTCAAACTTGATAGCTCCTTCTGTTGAAGAATGTAAACTAAATCAGCAGTTCACCTACTAATAACACCAAGGTCTTTGTGCAAAATTTCACACTACGTAGATGGTAAAGTTGAAATATTTATCGGTATTCAGTCCACTGATCTGTTTCTCTGAAATCTTAACATAATATTAGAGCACCCCAAATCCAAATAAACCCTAGATTAAAAATCACATAAAATTTCGATCCCAATTCCTCACCATTGCTTTGCATATAAATTTTACTGTTATTTCTGGATAAGCCCATCAGAGAAGATAATATTATACGGGGGAGCTTCTATAGTGAGGGGAAAGTTATAAGGGGTTTATTTGAGGGGTATGTTAGAGCCGTTGAATTTCATCCAACGATGAGTTTTTAAAAGAGGGTGCATGTAGAACCGGGTTGAAATCTGACCCGTTGGAAACCCAACTTCAGTTGAAGATATTTCCCTCTGAAAAATTCAAGAACACAGTCCTCTGTTTTTGAATGTAACGCAAACCCAGAATTAGAAAGATCCAAAGCTCCCAAACCCTATAGTCGCTCCATTGTCATCAGCTCATTGGGAGGCCTGCGATCTATGGCATCCTCGGTATGACGATTAATGGCTCTTATCTAGCTATTGCCCTGTTTTGATTCTATGGCTGAAGTGAAAACCCCTTCTCTTTTTCGTTCAGCACACGAGATTCCAGATGAAAGCAAAGTAGCATATCTGCTAGACGCCGCAGCAGCATTTGTTCCTCGATTGTGGTAGAGATGGAGTCTCCACTACCAAATAGTCTTCTCTAATGTCCACCACATTCTCTTAAGCTGATTGACTTCGGAGCTCCCGCTTGAGTTTGAGAGGTAAGTTTACTGTTGCTGGATTGATTTTATTGGGTTTGGTTTGTTTTTTGTGAGGGTGAGAAATTCGTCATTTGTGGCATCAATAATGCGTCATTTCTGCGGTCAATAATGTATTATTCTGCCGTCATTTGCTGTGAATAATGCGTCATTTCCTTATGAATATTCAATATATTTAGTTGATTATTTTTGGTGGGGGTGAAAAATTATAAAATGTAGGTAAAAGATCCTAAACTTAGGCTTAATGACATTAGGAGTAAGCATTTGGAGAGGATATTGGGAGAAGTTCTGTAATTGCTGGTTTGAATTACATTTGTGTTCTTAGTTGAACATGTTGGTTCTAATGTTATTTTTTCCAGATTATTGCACAAGAGATGACGTAACTATTATTAAATTTTGTGTAATAATGGCTCTTACAAACAAGCTAGGCTATGCGTCTTTTTTGTGTCAATTTGGGCAATGTTTTGTGTAAGTGGAATGCATTGATATGTTGTAATGCAGTAATGATTGATTAATGAATTAATATTTGCTATGCAGTGATATAGAAGTAGTTCAAAAATATATGTGGGTAAAATGTCTAGGGGCTAGAGAGTGATGACTGTGTAACAGCTAATGGGATGGTTTACATTCCTGAAGTAAGAAATGAGGAAACACCAGCGGTTGGGATGAAGTTCGACTCGCTTGACCTCGCTTATAATTTCTATAACAGATATGCATTCTTGGCTGACTTTGGTATTCGACTTCATTCCAGCTTTCGGGGGACAAATAAGAAAGAGATTCTGAGGAAAGAATTTGTTTGTTGCAAACAAGGTGCATACAGGAAAGATGAAACTCGGGAGAGAAAAAGACAGCGGGGAATAAGTAGATGCAATTGCAAAGCTAAGATTGTGGTTGTGAAGACAAATGGGAGCAAGAAGTATGCCATCTCTCTTTTTGCAGAGGGACACAATCATAAGATGACAGCCTCAGAAAGAGTGCATTTATTGAGATCACACCGTCGTATTTCGGATTCTACAAAAGTACTTACAAAACAGTTGGGTTCGGTTAATATCCCCATTCATCTAGAAGGTAAGTATTTTGGAGGTGCAATCCGGAGGAATGGATAAAATCGGTTTTATCAAAAAGGATATTTACAATCTTGAATGTAGTGTGAATGGGAAGCTGAGGAACCACGATGTTGAACTAGTGATCGAGTATTTTATGGCTGAACAGAAAAAAAAATGAGGCTTTTTATTTCAAGATTGAGGGAGATGGCGAAGACAGGTTTAGTCGATGTTTTTGGGCAGATGCAACTTCTAGACGGGCGTACCGGTTGTATGGAGATGTTGTTGTATTCGATACCACATTCAACACGAATCGATACGACTTGACATTTGCACCAATATTGGGAGTTAATAACCATGGTCAGACAATTGTCTTAGCATGCACATTTTTGAGCAAGGAAACAACTGAGTCGTTTATTTGGATGTTTGAGGAGTTTAAGAAAGCCATGCAAGGTGGCGAACCTAAAACGATCATTACAGATCAAGATGTGGCCATCACCAGAGCGATTTCAATAGCCTTCCCGACTACATTTCATCGGCTTTGCATATGGCACATCACATCAAAGTTCCATGTTAAGTTACCACATTCTGCTTATAAGGAGTATTGGCGTGAATTTCAGAAAGCCATATGGGATCCTGACAAAAAGGATGAGTTTGATGCAAAGTGGAATATTGTGGTTACAAAGGTTGGTTTGACTAACCATCAATGGCTAAGTTCAATGTTTGATTTAAGGGAATCTTGGGTTCCAAGCCTACACACGAGACTTTTTTGCCGCTGGAATGTCAAGCAGCCAAAGAGCGGAAGGTTCTCATGCTTTCTTCAAGCAATACATATCAAGGAGAAATTCGTTGATGGATTTCATAATACGATTTGAGATGGCACTTTCCCATCAACGTCAAAAAGAGTTAGCTGCTGATCACGTAGATGCATTTGAAGTGGCTCAATGTATTCTACCAATGCCAATGAACAAACAAATGGCTACCTTGTACACAAGGGCAATGTTTCAAAAGTTTGAGAAAGAACTAATACAAAGTACATCATGTTTCCTAGAGCTCAAAACAGAGGATGCTTCTAAAGTTGTCTTTAATGTGAGCGAAAGGAAAAATTGGCAAACAAGAGTGGCAGAAGTCGTATATGTCAAAGATTCTGACCACGCATCGTGTAGCTGCAAAAAATTTGAATTTGTTGGGATTATTTGCAAGCACATCCTAGCATTGTTCAGAAGGGACCAGATTGAATATATGCCCGATAAATATATTTTGAAAAGGTGGAAGAAAACTGCCAAAGCTGGATTGGTGTCAGATGCAAATGGCAACGAAATTAAAGACTCTGGAGATCCTGGTCTTTTAATAAAGCGGAGTACAATGTCCCGACTTGCTTCAGATGTGGTTGAGGATGCATTAATGTGTGAAGAAGGATGTGAGCTAGTGTCAGAGACTCTAAAAAGTTTGCGGGTGAAGTTGAAGTTGTTGAAGGATGAACCAAGTAATAACGAAGTTGGAGGGTCCAGCTCTCAAACACAATATATGAAAGACCCTAAGAGAGTAAGGTGCAAAGGAAGGTGGAAACAAGTAACGGGAGCAAAGGAAAAGCCAATGAAGCGAGGGATTCGAACACTGTCGGGAGTGTGGAGACATTGGTCATGATAGAAGACAATGCCCAAGAAATTTGAACACACGTAAGATGTTAAAATAATTTATAATAACACCTAAAATTTGAATAGTTAAATTTTTTATGTGCTTGTGTTTGGTGTTTATGCAGGACATCACCGTCGAACAATGAGGAATCAACTCCAATAGATCTCAGTGACCCATTATTCGACGAATTTTACAGGATGCACGGACCTACCGAATGATTTATGTTTGTATTATACAAAGGCCGGTTGTTATGAAGGCTAATGATCAGGTTAAGTTTTCTATATGCAGTCTTATTTTATTTGTTTGTTCATGTCCACTGATAAGCTCTTACTTTGTCCACTGCTAATTGAAATGGAAATTTGGTTGGTTTACTTCTTGCATGAAATTTGGACACATGTTAATTTTACATGTCTTCTCCCTATTTGGAAATTTTCATAGACATTTGATAAAGTATCATATTTTGAGTTTTGTGAAGAAGCAATGACTTTTACCATGTACAATGGGTAGTTTATGCTGAATTATGAACGAGTGACACAGATTCATTGATTATATCACAGGCTAATGTAGCATTTCCAGCAGGGAGCTGTTGTTTCCATCAGCAGTAATGATTTCCAGCAACACTAATCATTTACAGCAGCAACCAATTTTTGCTAATGTTATGTTCTAGTGCTTGACTGGTTATTAAGATCTGACCCTGACTATGAAGCAATATTGGTGCACGATTTTGTAAACATTCGTACCTGAAGGATACTTGAAATTTGCACTATGTTGGAACACAATGATTAGAAATCAGCGTGTAAAATACAAACTACAATACAACATCTTCTATGCATGATAAGTACATTGCAGCTAATCACATTTCGAATGCTTGGAGAATATTAAAGTGTACACCAACATTTCAACTACTCGTAATTTCACACACACAAGAAAATTACATTGCAAAGCATTTTATGTGCTCCCTCTTAGCAATATCACGATCACCCCAACCAACTGAACAATGGTAGCCATATTCACTCGGTCGTATGGGTCAGCTTTTTCCGAGCAGCTTGCACGTGCTTATGGTCACTCGTGTCCCCACTCATATATACGAAATAAATATTCAGCAATATTTGTAATATTTTGTTATATAAATAACCCATAAATCATTCACCAAAGAATGTATAGCACATTGACATGTTATTGTGAATTAGGAGAGTGTTACTTATGACTGACGTGTCAATTTTTTGAGAACAAGTACGCCATCTGTTTAATGTGAAGGGACATGATAATGCGACTTTACTGAATTCCCAACGCGTGGTGATATTGACGACATATTGAATAATATTTCAGTTTTTGCAAAATACAATGTTAGACACAAGGAATTGCAATACATAGTCCCAATAATTATATATGAAGCAAATGAAAGTAATACTTGTGTTATTATAAATTAGATAATGAACATTAAGGAAATATACTTCTAATTTTTCCCAGTTTTATGTTGTTGTTTGTACTGTTTCATGTCCTACTTTTTCTATCTTTCTTTATATTATATGTTTAGGGAATCCCTCAAAGCAACATATACTGTGAAAAATAAAATATTGTGTGAATTTCTAATCACTCATATAGACTAGGACAAATATTCAGTACTATTTCAAAATTACTTGACTGGTGTCAGGTATTTCAGAAAAAGTAGGCCATCGAACGATGTGATTTGACATGATAGAGATATTTACTACGAACCCGAGACGGAGCCATATTGACAACTTATTGAATAAGCGTTGACGTGTTCAAAGATCTAGATGCACGCACCCATGATGGCTTCAGAGCATTGTCCAATTATTATATATGTGGATTATTATAACAAAACAGATACGTTTACAGCCTTTTACATGAAAGGAAACTAATTATTGTATTATTAAAACCTAGATAATTAATATTAGGGAAATATACTTGTGATGTTGGTTGTTGCAAAATATATAGCTAGGGTTAAGAGGAAAGTGAGTTATCTAAAGGCATTCAAATTTTTTCTTTATGAAATTGATGATTTCTAGCTTCCCCCAGTTGTATAACGTCACAAGGAGGTCGGAGTAATTTTCGGGGCATTTTTCCAATTTTCTTACTATTTATTTAACTTTTTTCAAGATTTTTGCACTAAAAAAAGCCAAAATAATCGGAAGCTGACACCTGGCGCGATCTGAGCGCATCACCTTTCACCACTTGCACAAGTGTACGTCAATACACATGGCCACATCCTTGGTTTTTACCCTAAATTGTTATTTTATTGTTTTTTCTTATGAAATTCATAACTAAATACACAAAAATGATAAAAATGTTCCGAAAATTGATACGAACTCATTGACACTTCATCTTCCTTACTGAATTCCCCGTATCATGGTTATTCATTTTAAAATACAATTTCGAGCATTCACGGGAGATGCTTGTTGATGTAGGTTATCTAGGTTAAAGTTAACAACATATATAGCTAGGGTTAAGAGGAAAGTGAGTTATCTAAAGGCATTCAAATTTTTTATTTATGAAATTGATGATTTCTTGCTTCCCCCAGTTGTATAACGTCACAAGGAGGCCGGAGTAATTTTCGGGGCATTTTTCCAATTTTCCTACTATTTATTTAACTTTTTTCAAGATTTTTGCACTAAAAAAAGCCAAAATAATCGGAAGCTGACACCTGGCGCGATCTGAGCGCATCACCTTTCACCACTTGCACAAGTGTACGTCAATACACATGGCCACATCCTTGGTTTTTACCCTAAATTGTTATTTTATTGTTTTTTCTTATGAAATTCATAACTAAATACACAAAAATGATAAAAATGTTCCGAAAATTGATACGAACTCATTGACACTTCATCTTCCTTACTGAATTCCCCGTTTCATGGTTATTCATTTTAAAAGACAATTTCGAGCATTCACGGGAGATGCTTGTTGATGTAGGTTATCTAGGTTAAAGTTAACAACATATATAGCTAGGGTTAAGAGGAAAGTGAGTTATCTAAAGGCATCCAAATTTTTTCTTTATGAAATTGATGATTTCTAGCTTCCCCCAGTTGTATAACGTCACAAGGAGGCCGGAGTAATTTTCGGGGCATTTTTCCTATTTTCCTACTATTTATTTAACTTTTTTCAAGATTTTTGCACTAAAAAAAGCCAAAATAATCGGAAGCTGACTCCTGGCGCGAATCTTGAGCGCATCACCTTTCACCACTTGCACAAGTGTACGTCAATACACATGGCCACATCCTTGGTTTTTACCCTAAATTGTTATTTTATTGTTTTTTCTTATGAAATTCATAACTAAATACACAAAAATGATAAAAATGTTTCAAAAATTGATACGAACTCATTGACACTTCATCTTCCTTACTGAATTCCCTTTTTCATGGTTACGCTATATTAGTATTTTATTATTATTTACCCTACATTATTATTATATTACTTTTTAGCCTCTACATTTGTTAATTATATTTACTCGAAATTATTATTTTTATTGTTATTTTGAGTGAGAATAGACCATTTCTGGTGTTAATCAGTTTCTCTCTTCTTCAATTTGTTAATTTTTTTTTCCTTTATAAGGGTGAAGGGATGTTTTGAAAAATAAAAAGAACAAATTACATTCCAAGTATTGTATAACATCATAAAAAAGTCCATGAATAACCCATTATTTGTATAGCTTAATTTACTGCATCCAAACATTTCATTCATTCATACAAAATTGACGAATTCCTGGACGACTGACATAATGGTCCCATAAGATAGTTTTACATTGCAAAGCATATTATTTGGTCCCTGTTAGCAATACCACGATCACCCCAACCAACTAAACAGCCGTAGCCGCAATTAGTCAGTCGTATTGGTCGGCTTCTTCCGAGCAGCTTTGACGTGCTTATGCTCACTCATGTCACCACCATCGTCTAGTATCTCTCTCACAGCATCAGGGGATACATAGTCCCAATTATAACTTGTATGAGTAGTTGCCGCAAATGCTCGGAAATTTTCGAATCCTTCGTTGAATGCCATCTCCAGTTCACTATGGTGCTCTTCGCATCGCATATGGTTCATCAAACAACCTTTAATTTCATCATTCATTACTGTATCCAACTCCTCTGCTTTCAACTTCCTTGTATGACTCAACTTCAAGTACTTGTTCCTTTGGGAGAACGCTTTGTTAACTCTAATGTTAAGATCAGCCAGAATGGCCTCGTCTTCAACACATTTCTTGTGCCACGAATTGATCAGTCTGGAATTATAATCTAGCTTGCTACTGACTGCATGTATTGCCTCTAATGGATCATCGGAGTCCCCTCACTCCCAAATGATGTTGAAAATCGAAGGGGTCGGCGAGTACAACGTGGAAATGGAGCCTGCAACTCCAATTTTTCATATTCGACTGTGTTGTTGGCGCCTGAAGAGGATGACATGCTTGAATAATCCTATTTGTTTTTAGAGGATGAGGATTGCATATGCAATTTCGTTTGAGGAAGGGGACATAGCTTTATAGACCAACATACCAAAGCTTGCGTGTAGTCAACATATGTACTTTATTTCAATTTTTAAAAAGAGGTGTCAGGTTTTGTTTTTCAAGCATGTCAACCTCATTACACCACTGTCAGTGGCTGAAAGCAACTCAATGGAAGTGACATCTAGTTAGTGAACCCAACCACAGTGGTTAGGATCAAACTTAGATTGTATCAGACAAAAAATTAATTTATACATTGTCAACCATATATTTTTTGGCGGGAACCTTTTTATTGGTATTACTATCACATCCTTCATAGAAACTCTCCCTCCACGAAAAACTGACTCCTCCACCGAAGCTCTCTCCATTAAACTGAAACTCTCTCCTCCACATAAACTCTCTCCCTCCATAGAATGGATTTACTAACCAAGTTTGATGTCAGCATAATAAACACCCCTCCAAACAAAGACCGCCTTCGACACGCGAGTGAGTCACCAGACAAGCAGTGTCACATTCCTAGACAGAATGACCATTTTGTTGGAAGTTTTGAGTCTGAAAGGGTTCTTGGATTCTGGAAGGAGAGGCATCTTCAACTTGGTGATGAAATCCAAAGGGCAAGGGCACGTTTGGAATTTGTTGAAGGCCAAATTGAAGATGACAAAAGGCAGGCCAATTTGGATAGGGCGAAGTTGCAGCGCATGAAGCGTAGACACAAACGACTTCAGAGTGTAGCTGTTCAAAAATACAAGAACTCATCTAATGCAGTGGAGTCAAAGAGGCGTGTGATGCAAGCTGGATTCGACTACTTCCGGTCCTATGCAAAACTCGTCGTACCCGGGTTTGATTGGTCATCTATTACCTTTTCCGACGTTAACAAATATACTCACCAAGGGAAGTAACCATTTTGGTTATCGTGTTTGAGCAGAGGCAAATCAGTGGAATTGGAATTTTCGTTCAACTCTGCTTCAAACCTATTTTGATGCTTACTATTATGGAAGATTTCAACCTTCACATTTTGATGTCTTTAATGATGAGAACACGTGATGCAACGTGGCCATCTACTTCAGTCATATGTTGCTGCCATGTCCATTTTTGTGTGATCAAGTATCAGATTTGGACATGGTTGCATCATATGCAATGTTGCCTTTATTTATTATATGTTAGGGCAAGGTTTATGGAAAAGCATTTGTGACAAGGTTATGTTATTGTTTTTTTGTACTGGTTCATCTCCTACTATTGTTTTCTTCCTTTATATTATATGTTTGTGGAATCCCTCAAAGTTAACATATACTGTGAAAAAAATGCAGAGTGAATATATAATCACTTATATAGACTAGGACAAATATTCACTAATATTTTAAAATTGCTTGAGTGGTGTGAGGTTTTTCAAAAAAGTATGGCATTATTTTATGTGATTGGACATGATGGATTTTTTGTACCTAATTCCCGATGGACTACTTATTGAATACCTGTGACGGTTTATAACTCTAGACGCAGTTGCATATGGACGACTTATTGAATACCTCTGACGTGTTCAAAGCTCTAGGCGCAGTTGCAATGATGGCTACAAAGCAGTGTGCAATTATTATATATGTACATTATTATAACAAAACAAAAACAGATTATGTTACATCCTTATATTTGAAAGGAAACTATTTCTTGTCTTATTACAAATTATTTAACGAATATTAAGGAAATATACTTGTTAAAGTAAACAAACATATATACTTAGGGTTAAGAGGAAAGTCAGTTCTCTAAAACAATTTGGATTTTTTCATTGCGAAATGGATGTTTTATAGGTTCATCTAGTTTTATAACGTCACAAGGAGGCCGGAGTAATTTTCGGGGCATTTTTACGATTTTCCGACTATTTATTACAATTTGTTCAAGTTGTTTGCACTAAAAAACCCCAAATAATCGCAAGTGGACACATGGCGCGATCTCAGTGCATACCTTTCACCACTTGCACAAGTGTACATCAGTTGCAACCAAACATTCTTGCTTTTTACCCTAAATTCTTATTTTATTGTTTTGCCTTACAAAATTCATAACTAAATACACAAAAATGATAAAAAAAACTTCGGAAAATTGCTACGAATTCATTGAGGCTTCATCTTTCTTCCTGAATTTCCCGTTTCGTGGTGACGCTAAATTATTATGATATTGTTCTTTACCCTAAATTATTATTATATGACTTTTTACCTTCTATATTTATTAATTTTATTGACCCTAAATTTTTTTTTTCTAATTTTGTTATGCGAAAAGACCATTTCAGGTGCCAATTAGTTTCTCTCTTCTTCAATTTATTAACTTCTAATTTTTATTAGGGTTAAGGGATGTTTTGAAAAAGTAAATGAAAAAAATACATGTCAACCATTGTATGGCATCAGAAAAAAAATAGTTTAGGATATGATAAGTGGGAAAATGTCTTTTCCAAGCATGGTGACAGACAGCTCACTCCATGCACGCCTTTTCGTTTACCAAATATTAAGATTGTAGTTGGCCAAAATATCTATGTCAGTAAAATGTCATATTACACATCTATGATGTCAGTAAGCATTCAAGTATACAAATATATATACATAGATTTATATATAAAACGGTTTATGACTGCACAAACACCAACAAAATACATTAAAACCCAACATTTGGCCAACGTAGCCAGCCAACGTAGAACTGAAGAGAAGCAAGTCCAGAAAGCATAAAAACCTTAAAAACATACTACAACTAATTATAAGGGTATGGATTCCCTGGCACAACATACACACGCATTACCTTGAACCAAAAAACACTCTCACGGTGCCATTTGCATCGATTGCAACAAGTCCAGAACGAAGGATTTATCTTTGCTTCAGGAGGCCAGCCTTCAATAACAAAACACCATTCGTTGTTGTTACAAGCGCTGCAATGATTGAACTTAATCTTCCCATAGTAAAACATATCTACGATATGTCTTCCAACATTCCAAACTCGGCTAAATCTTCGTCTCAAAGCATCCCTGGTTCCTTTCATATCAATGTTGTTACGTTGATTCAAAGAACACAAAAATTCTAATGCATCCTCTTTTGACTGACCAATTTCAGACATGCCAAGAAGTCCAACTTAAATATGCCGCTTCCATATGGCCTGCCGTGGCTGCGATGCACATCCCATACAACGCTTCCACGTTACCCTGCATGAAAAACACTTCGAACGCCTCTCTAAATATCGACTCAGGGTTCTCGCAAGCTCTGCATTGTTGCAAGAAAAGCTGGACCGCAGGATTATCATGGTACCAGCTAGGATGGTCTGGATACTTAGCCATTGAAATGGTGTTCCACACTTGTGGAGTGTTTGCCAACGTCCGGAATAATGGGCACACAGATGCCATACGGAAGAGATCTTCTGAAGATTGGGTTGCCACGTATAACATCACTTTAAACCAAGCCAACTCCGGGATGAAGGCTTGGGGCATCTCCAAGTGGATATGCTTCCTTCTCTTTCCTCCGACTGTAGTGAAATATTTGGAATTCATGTGTTTCTATTTTTTTGGAATGGAACGATTTGAGGAGTGGAAGAGGGGAGAAATGAGAATAGATGGGGTTTTGGTTCTGTTATAGGGTGTGTTTGTTGTACCGTTTGGAAAATGTGTTTCCACTTGAGGTTTTTCTCACTTGACCCTTTTTAAAGAAACTGAACCAACACCCTAAAACTACAGAAAAACATAAGAGAAGGAAAATGTCATCGAAATGCGAAGTTAGGACAGTCAAAAAGTAAATTAAGAACCTATATGCATAGCCATTTTTAGGATTTTCCCGCCCTTTTTATGTCAATGAAACAAATGTGACGGATTACTGACTAGTCACAGAATGTCCCATCACATAACTTTTCATTTTCCCACGCCGAAATACAGTAGTAATGTTATTAAAATGTGATGAATGTTTATCCAACTAGTTGGTTTAATGAAATATAATGAAAATAATATAGGGTTTAGGGTAGTTTTCCCTCAATTTTCATATTGGATTTTGGTAGTTAAATATTATATTGGTTTATGGGGTAAACGGTGCCCCATATTGACGGTACATGTGTCGAAAGCATGCCCAACCCACCCACGGACAGAAAAGAGGATATAATCGCATTTGGGCATAGATGAGAGAGCTCTGAGTCCTAAGAGGTTTGAGTGAGAAGATCTGAGTGAGAAAAGGTACAAGTGAGAAGATTCAACATGTCTTCGTCTTCATCTCCTGCTCAAGCAAAGAGGTGTCCGTCCTACTGGAGCTGCAATGGTGCTTCGGGTTTCAAAATCAGAGAAAAATCGAGGGAAGCCATTTTGGAAGTGCCTAACCTCCTATGTAAGTTTTCATTTCCAGAATATGTATGTGGGTGAGAAAAACTTTGGCATAACTCTGACACAATTATTTTGCATATATGATGCCTGCAATTAGGGAGCCACCAGTTGCAATGGATTTGAATGGGTTGATGTAACTTCCGCTGAAGCAGAACAGCCAGATGACACGTATGATGCTACGGTGCTGAATATGCTGAAGTCCATTAAGGACTTGGTATTAGTTTTATTACTTTTATCAATTTTAATATTATTTGTTCTTTTAATGACCAATTAAGTGCACAGTTTCAAGGATTGTAAAAGTTCTCCCCAAAAAGACATGTTGCACGCACCACCAATGAGTTTTCAAATCCATTTTGTAATATTTGTTCTTGAAATAGGTGGATTGGCATTGAGTTTAAATTATTGTTCTTGAAATAGGTAGATTGTTTATTGGCATATACTAAAAGTTTATTGATTGTTTACTGCATGTTTATCGCATGTTAGAGCGCGGATATTGGATGTTTATTGAAGGTTTATTGATTGTTTACTATATGTATATCGCATGTTATTGCTCGGATATTGGATGTATATTGAAGGTTTATTGATTGTTTACTGCATGTGTATCGCATGTTATTTATCGGATATTGGATGTTTATTGAAGGTTTATTGATTGTGTACTGCATGTGTATCACATGTTATTTATCGGATATTGGATGTTTATTGAAGGTTTATTGATTGTGTACTGCATGTGTATCGCATGTTATTTATCGGATATTGGATGTTTATTGAAGGTTTATTGAGTGTTTATTGCATGTGTATCGCATGTTATTTATCGGATATTGGATGTTTATTGAAGGTTTATTGATTGTTTACTGCATGTGTATCGCATGTTATTTATCGGATATTGGATGTTTATTGAAGGTTTATTGATTGTGTACTGCATGTATTTCGCATGTTATTGTCTGATATTGAATGTTTATTGAAGGTTTATTGATTGTTTATTAGTAGGAAGAACAACTATTAAGTAGAATTTCCTAATCGATATGACTCCCTTATGGATGGTGAAATTAGGGACTGATGTATATTACATGTCTATTGCGTATAGATTGCATGTCTATTGCGTGTATATTGCTTGTCTGTTTCCTGTGTATTGTTGTTTATTTCCTTCGTAAGCAATAAACAATCAAGACACACGCAATAAATGTACGCTATGCACGCAATAGACAAGCAATATAGATGCACCAATATACATTACTTTTATGCTACTGAGCTGCCCAAGACCAATAAAATAAAGAAAATCAACGAATTTATTAACCGATTATAAAGGAAAGAGGGATTCAAACCCGATGGGCGGTACGGAACCAATAGGAAGTTTTTATAGCATTGCAGATGGGAAATGTTTATTGAAGTTGTATTGAGGTTTATTGACGGTTTCCTGAATGTTTACTGAAGGTTTAGTGCATGTATATCGCATGTGTTTCAATAAACAGGGCATGGTTGAATAAAACATTGGAGGCGAGGGCATAGCCGCCTATTTCCCTTACAGAATTACAATCAATACACACGCAACTCATTGCGATTAAGTTAAGGCATGGTGAACGGCTTAAAGATTGGGATCTGATATTTGGAATGGTGGCTTGGATAAATCATGACATATTACTTTGCAATAATGTAATACACTTTAAAAAGCCATCAGTCATTGTTCACATATGCAGTCTTCCAATCCCAATTCAATGCAGTTTGGTTAAGGTTATGTAAATGTCGTGAAGGAGTTGGGGCAATATTCCAGAGATGTTTGTTTCATTAAATCCAAAAAAACTTTACACTCCAGATGCACATTCTATGTATGGGAATGGCATGTGCCTAACTTCAAAAACGCATATGCCTATCCATTTACATTTGCCCACGTGCACTAGATTTACAGATCCATTTACTTTTCTCCTCACTAAGCCTCTGCATCTCCATTTCAGATTCTTCATTTTTCTGTCTATGCTCTGCATCCAGCTACTATATACATTTAGCATAATATGAGAATAAACGTAGCGTAGTATCACACTAATCAAAATGAAAGCATGCATCCGCTATAATAATATTTTGGTTCTAATTGTTGTCCAATAACTTAAAATTAAGTACAAAAATACACTAAGATTGAGAAAGACGAAGAAGAATTGAGAAGCAGAGGTAGAATTCGAAAAGGAGCCGTGGATCTCTGTATTGTGTATTTACATGACTTTCAAATTGGAGATTTCCAAAACCAATTTAATCATCCCGTACCTGAACCCATTTCAACCACTATCATGGCATGTAAGCATCTCCCCGTAATATCTCTGCAGCCAACTTCAACCGGAAAAAGGGCATGTTCTGCGAGGTGCAAGTAGCTAACGGAATCTCAGCACTCAAAAGCTCAATGTACTTCAACACGAACATGCCACAATCACCTCTGAAGCAAATCAAGAACTCGATCAATTCAAGTAATGACATTGTAACGTAATTGACAATTTCAAGTAATAAAATTAAAGAAAAAGTTGTGCTCACTGATTAGATTGTTGTGGAACATCCACACGTTCTATTGGCCATGGACACCACCAATCTCTGCTGCAAGTCGTTTGCGTAAACACCTTCTTCGTAAAAGTCGATGGAGTTGAGAAGATTTGGAATCGTAATTGAAAGCGGGGCGAGTTCTTCCTTTAACATCTCATCTGGAATAAGTGAAACCATTGAATCGTATACTTTTATTTCACACTTAACCAGATCAATCATTAGAGCCACCCAATGCTTATGCTTCGTCAACATACAAGAGGCATACACCTTATACACGTTCTGCCAATCCACCCCACACGCCGGAACCTTTCCATTTACAACGTTCACTAAACTGTTTCTAATTTTCCACCCAGCCTGCTCTTTTTTTCTTTTATTATCCGCAAAGCAAGTATGGATGTGATTCTGTGAAATAGAAAACAATCAATGGTTAAACACCTCCACAAAGCAAGTATGGATAATTTGTAATTATGAACTGCACTTGGTCAAGCCCTATGACATACCATGAAAAATACATCGGTCGTTGTCCAGTTCGATATTTGTACAACCTCCAAATCTTGTTGTCGCTTCCGGATGAGATACAACCCCAAATCAATGTGCTGCACATGTTTTTCTGGTCAATCTCATAATCTACGTACATTAAAACAAATGCATAATTAATTAAACTTACATCTCCTGTCAGCCAACCGTCAGCTTTTACGAGGGAAGCGAAGAATTCAATCTCAGCTTCCACGTGGCCAAATTGCATCACTAAACTGTGAATATAACAAAGTTTTAGATCACAACAATTAAAAAATATATACACTAATGCCTTCTATCTCAAAAAACAAGGGACTTACTTTGGGTTATGGCGCCATTCCCAACAAAGTTTTAGCAATTTCACCATATCATCATGCGGAATCGCCTTCATTGGGTCTACCATCTGAAGTCGGGTTGTCTCTGGCACAGTTTTTTTCACCAATTCAATAGCTTCAATGATCTTCCACATAGGAATAATCCTCTTCCTCTTTCGTAATTGGACCCCTTGTTCCACAGCTTTACCTTTATCATTCAACCAAACGTTCAACTCAGATAGCACAGCTGTAGGTTGATCCAAATCAATATCCCCGATAGTAAACTCAACAGTTGCCCCCGCCGTGCTCTCGCCAATGTCATCACAAACCAAAATAACTTCATCATCCTCTTCCTCACGTTCCTTTATTTGCACTTCCTTTTCCTCACTTTTTTTTCTTTTCACTTCCTTGCCCTCCTTTCTTTTTGTTTGCGGATCCTCTCCATCACTGCTTTTTCTTTGCAAATCCCCTCCGTCACTGCTTTTTCTTTGCAGTTCCTCTCCCTCACTATTTTTTCTTTTCACTTCCTCTCCCTCACTGCTCTTTCTTTGCAGTTCCTCTCCCTCATTGCCTTTTCTTTTCACTTCCTCTCCCTCACTGCTCTTTCTTTGCAGTTCCTCTCCCTCATTACTTTTTCTTTTCACTTGCTCTCCCTCACTGCTCTTTCTTTGCGCTTCCTCTCCCTTGCTGCCTTTTATTTTCACTTGCTCTCCCTCACTTCTTTCCCTTTGCGCTTCCTCTACCTCACTTGGTTTTCTTTGCACTTCACCCCCTTCAATCCCCTCCTCGTCCTTTTCCTCTCCCTCATATCTGTTACTTGGCCCTTCATCCCATTCACTGTCATCCATTTCGTCAGATCCCCTATATAGATGTGACAAGGCACAACGATTCGTCCTCTCTTTCAGGTAAAGCTAGGTCCCTCCTTACTTCCTGCTCAAAACTGAGGACCTAAACAGTGGTCCAAAAGTTTTTCCATCCGTATGACCTTTAACTCAAGGACGTCATTTTCCCGCTTTACTTGAAACAACTCGGACCTCAACAAGCTTACCAGCTTGTTCAACTCATCAAGATCAGCACATGAAGAAGGAATTGACTCTGCCGAGACAACAGCATGGCGATCCTGTGGCCAACTCCAATATGATTGTCTCATTTCCTCTTCACTCGGACGTAGCGCCCGCAACTGGCTGAACGTTTCAGAATCCAGACAATATTCATATTCAATCATTCTACTTAATAATTTCATTGAATCTTATAAACAGTTTCAAGGGCTGCAAACCAAACCTCTTTGCTCTGGAAAAAATAATTGTTCAACTTCCTCATCTCGGGCATAGACGTAGTCGTTCTCCATCGCAAAATACGCGGGACAGCTGTTGGATCAACAACCTTGCAGTAATTCAGGTCCGCCATTCTAGGAATTAATTCATATACCCAAATCTACACAATTCACAGGACAAAAGTCATTATTTAAGTTTTAAAGTTCACAAAGCATAACTGACATGAACATTATTACCATGTACCTGGAAAGCATACGTGAAACCTTTAAAACTCCACCCACCCCTTTGCACTTCACCATGCTTATGCTTCTTGCCCTTCTCATTTTTCCGGCTTGTTCCCGTTACCTTACTTTTCCCCTTCTCTCTTCCCTCTTCATTTTCAAAGCTTTTCATATACTTTGTTGGTGCAGAAAATAGACTGTCTTGGGTTTTGTCAAACGACACCGAACCCCACGGATACCTGTTGAATGCATCCAAGTCCTCTACAAGGGTCAGGTAGTTTACATTGATGTTCAAATGCTTGTCCCTTCCCAAAACCACTAACTCAGCAAAGTAAACAAGAGCTAGCTTGTAGACGTCATCTCTCTCTTTGCACCTCATAAATGCTTCTTCTAAAGCATTACATGTAATTCCTTCGTCTATAAAATATCTTTTATGAAGTCTAATTTCAGCACTTTCTCCACTGGAAACTTCAGGCACTTCCCCAAAACGAAGCCCTGTGATCAAACAGAAATCCTGGCAGTAAACTGAGCAACGTCGCACCCTATTAAGAAACTCAGCCCATCCAAGTCTTTCACACCCTACCCCGCGACTCGACGCAACACAACTCCATGCACAATCTGCCCGCTAAACTGAATCTTGTCTATATTCAGAAGATGGCCAAAGCATGATGTCTTGAATCGTTCTAATTGTTCCGCACTCAACTTCGCTCGAATTGCAGTTAGGCTTGAATTTTCATGTGAGCAGTTGTTCACCCGTGACGCATATGCCTCTAACTTCTGGCCATACCAGCTGCACGTTGGATCCCATTTCCTAAAATACAAGATGAAATAACGTCAACACATATACTACCACCACGTATTTACACAATCATATTGGTATTTACACAACTAGTCAACTAGACACATTACAAATTTTATGAAGTACATGCGCATATGGATTCCTGATCACAGGCTTTAACATCATCAAAGCAATATGACAAATTTTGAGCAAATACCTGTTAATGCAATGATTCTCTGAATTACAACCAATAGCATGTGTTTTATTTATGGATCCAAACTCCAATCAATGGTTGATGCATGAGTGAGTATGAGTGCAATCTAGGCAAGTTCTGCACTTCACACACATGACAATTATTGTCATCTCATACACAACACAAAATAAATAAATAAATAAGAAATATAGTGGAAGGAAGCAAAGCAAAACATCTGCTCTACTATCTGCTTGCTAAGCCATTGCCACATCCTTCTTTCTTTCTAGCTTTTTCTTCAGTCAGCCACTATGGTCATGGATCAACCTTTATTTCAAATGCTTTGCACTTTTATTCATGACTTTATTATTATATGTTCTCATTTTTCACAGGCAAATTTAGCAACAAGGGAAATAATATTTATTTCAAAATAAACCCATATTCTAGCGCCAAAGAGATAATCTGCACTCTGCACTGCTTCAAATGTGGAAGGTTTTGAAGATCTCCTCCAATTCAACACCATTATCTTATTCATATAATTATTGACATGTTATTGATATGTTATTAACATGTTAATGACTTGATTTTCATTCATTTTTTAACATATACACAAGCAAAAATTAACATGCAAGTGAAGCACAAGGAAGAGATGCCAAATCCGACAACATTGATGGTACAAATTGGGGAAAACCTTTACTCTAACCCTAAACTCAAATTTCATAAATTACTCACCAAATGCTGGTTATTGAACAATCGCAAGGTGTCTGTGCGGGGTCTTTGTGCGGCTTTGCTCCACAAATGGAACCTTTCACTTCCAACGAATACGGCTTCTCTCCTTCCCCTTCCACCGCTTCGCCTCTTCACTGTTTCGGAATCCACGCCTTTGCCCCTTCCACTCAAAATAAATACTTTTTAAGGGTTTAGAGAAAGGAGTTGCGTTCAACCGTTGCCTTGCCTTCAACCGTCGTTAACAGTTGCCTTCAACCTTTTTCTAGAGCTTAGCGGTTTCTCAGAGCTATGGGTTTTAGAGCGAGCGATGAGTTTTTTCTGTTCAAACTTCGAACTTGCCTCTTTTTTTAATTTTTCGAACCAACTTCAATGCTGGATATTAAATTCGGGTTTGGGTTCCTCACCTACCCGATTGCAAAACTTTATCTCAATTCTCCCTAGCCCTTAGATTGATCTGATGGCTATAAAGTGAACCCCTTATAACTTAACACTCTTAAGTTTCCACTCACTATAGAATCAGCCATTATACGGTGAGACACCTAAAATTCTCTTTGCACACCAAACGATTTTCTAACAAAAGGAACTCTCTTGGGTTGGGCGTCCAAAGAATCACCCTTCTCTATAGTGAGCCCAAAACATGAATATAGGGCTGGGCTTTTCCACGGCAGAGAGTCAATCAGCTTTGCCTATTCAGCCCATTTAAAGCCCATTCAAATGAAAATAAATACCTAATTGCAGGCATGCGCTTAGCCACTGATCCTGCTATCATTCTTTGAACTTTGTAGCTAATACCATATTTCTCACTGTAGCTAATTCGGTTAAAAGGAGCAAACATGATGCCCCAATTACAGGGCATAATTTATCAATAACTAATAAACTGAATGATCGACAAACAGAATTATGTGCATTATTAATTAGGACATTATATAGGGAACGAGAGGCAAGGCAATCAGTCTAGACAGTAATCAATTACATTGTACACCGTTTCCATTGATAGGACAAAAGCATAACTTTTAGGAAGAGTGCCAACAATCTAGACAAACATATGGGACAACTGAACATACGATCTACAGTTTTGCTTATGGCCTTTCAAACTCAAAACAAGTCTTTGTAAGATCCCATCCCGAATTTTATTTTATTTTTCAAAATTTTAATATGGAATTACAATTTTACCCTTGATATTTGGGGCGTGTGGGTCAATTTTTGTTCAGAAAGCATTTTGGGAATTCCCTTCACACCTTCAGGTAAAACTCGCTCTCTAGAGTTCATGGACACGTATTGAGCTTAAATAGAACTCATAACAAAAACAATTACAATAAACAAAAATACAAATTTGGGACAAATGGAAAACATGCACATAACAAGAGTGGTCAAAAAGTAACAATTTAGATAAACTTATTAATTACATTGTAGACCCATTTCTATATAGAAAACTCACTTGTGCGTTTAGATTCTTTCGTAGTTAGTTTTGGTAGATTATTCATACTCACGAGAAAGAAGCTTGTTTTGAGGTAAGTTGTTTCGTGAGAAAGAAATAGAGAGAAACATGAGATTTT